>BGPR01006153.1:53166-81306 GCA_013235015.1 Araneus ventricosus | reverse complement strand
GACTGATTGGATCCAAATTTGACACTATCTACAGTGCTGATGAACTGATTTTAGAAGCTTCTACCTTATTGAGGCACAAATCTTTGAAACTACTTTTGACAATTCAAATTGTATTTTCACGAATTTGTTTTGCGGTGGATCTAAGGAGAGTTCTATTTTCAATGGGCGTGGAATAGAAAAAAAATTAAATTAACAATTAAGAGTGGTCAATTTTTATTTTGATATTTTTGTATTGAATTTGACATTGAATTAAAATGAGGTTTTTTTTTACTACTCTTGAAGAAGATGCGATTCTCACTACTTTGAGAAGTTATACGATTCTTTATTTTATTATCCCACGTTTTTCTGTTACTTAGTATTCGTCAAAACAAAAACGTGATCAAATTCTCTTTTTTAAGAAATCAAGGAGACAAATCATGTGAGCAAGATTAAACGCTTTGTCTTTACTTAGGTTATAGGAGGAAAAACTTTTACGAGTCAGAAGATTAAAGACTTGTTTCTGCAGCAAGTTGTTCTCTCTGGTAAAAAGAGGCAATGCTACATAGAAGGGTTCTGTTGAGTAAACTATAAAATGATTGTTCAATATTTAATCATAATTACTCCTTCTCTTTTCTTTAAAAAGTAATCTTTTCAACTGCAAAGATAATAGCAATTATAATTTTCGTCAGAATATTACTGATATTCCATGTGCACCTTGCAAAATTTGATTTTAAGTAAGTTTTAGATCTAATCTATATGGAATCTTCAGGTAGGTGGTTGCTTTTAGTTAGTTTTAGTTACATTAATTTCCAGGTTTCAAGCGACACTAGGGCTATTTAGGGACGGACCTCGTAATTTTGAACTGAGATGAGATGACGAGAATGACACCTGAGCTGTCACCCCCTCTCCAAATTCCCGCACCACACCAGAGGGAAGACGTTTGGCCACTACGTATGACTTAACGTGCAACAGGCCTCATACATGGCCACCATCTTGAATTTTATCCCCTTTTCTTAGTTTTTTTGAATATCTCAAAAACTATTTAATTTACAAATTACATGTAATACAACTAATGATCATAAAATTCCCAACAAATGCATTCCTTTATTTTTTCTAGCTTTAATAGTTTCTGAGATATTTAAGAAAAACTAAAAAAGGGGTATAAAATCCAAGATGGTAGCAAACTTTGGAATCCATTATCTTTTAAACTATTAAAGCTAAAACAAAAATAAAAGCACTCGTTTATAGGGAATTTTATGTTCTTTAATTTGCTGATGACATGTTATTTGAAAATTGAATAGTTTTCGAGATATTCAGAAAAAACTTAAAAAGAGGGGTGAAATCCAGAGGGGCGGCAAAATTTGAGACCTATCATCTCGAAAACTATTAAAGCTAGAAGAAAAGTAATAGTATATATTTGTAGGGAATTTTAAGCTCTTTAATTTGTTAAATCAATTGTAATTTTAAAACTGGATAGATTTTGAGATATTCAATACCAATTTTCAGGGCCGCGGTGGCCTAGTGGTAAGGTCTCGGCCTTGAGGCCGGAGGGCTCCAGGTTCGAAACCCGATTCCACTGAAGATCCGCCGTGTATGGGGCCTGTTGCACGTTAAATCATACGTAGTGGTCAAACGTCCTCCCGTTGGTGTGGCGTGGAAGTTTGGAGAGGGGGGTGCCAGCTCAGGTGTCGTCCTCGTCATCTGACCGAGGTTCAAAATTACGAGGTCCGTCCCAAAATAGCCCTCGTGTTGCTTCAAAACGGGACGTTAATATAACTAAACTAAACTAAACAATACCAATTTTCAAAACTATATGATTTAATGTTTTTTTTCGAACCCTTCATTGACTTCATCAACTGCTATGTCTTCAGAGCGGAAGGGGGTCCAGCAGCTGTGGATTTCGATTCTATAGTGAAATATAAGGTATCTTCCTCGAAAATTTATTCGTTTAAAAGCTGTCAAAAAGAGGAACTCAGGAGGTCTATTTTGGTACCCCCGATTGGGTTGGGAGACTTCACTTTTCCCGTTGTTAACGTGCGGAAAAAGTGACGTCTCCCAACCCAACCGGAGGTACCAGAATAGACCCGTATATGTTTTGTATCGCGAAGGAAATCTGCGCTTCAGTAACCTCTTGGAATGAAAGGTTCACATTGACATTGGTTATAGGTTCCTCAAACGTTATGAATTCACGCCAGATCGAATGGAACTATTTATTTGTACAGCAATTTCACGGAGATTTTTCGATGGAAATGGGTCTCGAAGACGAGACCTTACACCCAGGTCACTGCGGCCATCAAATGTGTATCATAAATAAGCAAGTAGTGAAATAAATGCAATATTGTACTTCGGTTATTATATATACAGAGAAGTGTGTTTTTTATAAAAATGTATCTGATTTATACCACTGAAATTCATTAAAAATTATAATAAAAGAAATTTATTAATTGATAACAATATTATAATATTTTTATTTTAATAACATGGTTATTTATGCATAGCCCCGTTAGAATTTTTATAGAAGTAAGTTGAAGTAATATCTAGCAACAATTTGCTACGGGGATTTGTCCATAATTTTCTCGCCCAAGATGTTAATAACAAATATATGTCCAAGAATATTTGATAAAAATTTAAAAAGCAAATCAGCTGAATAATCCTACGAAACTGTATACCATTCAACCGATTTCCAAAAGGCAAGGGTAATTCGGTATTTCAGAAATGCATTCATTTAACGCATTGTGTGCGTGTTACGAATTCGATGCAAGATCAAATAACCTTCCAGCGGGCGAGCGTTTTCAAGAGATACTTGCATTGTGCATCGTATTACATATTGTTACGAACATGGAAAGTCGCTTCCCAGCAATGTCAGTCTTATGGTTGGGAAGAGAGTTTTACAAGGTTAAGCATGGAGTGACGGGAAGCGCCTGTTCCGGGATCCCTGCCTTAGCGACGAACTTGGCGACCATTTTGGCAAATTGGCGAAAAATTTGGCGACCTTGGCGAGAAATGGATGATTCCAGAAAATGCAACCCTTTTCTCGATATTTCTATTAGGAAAGGGTATTAGGAAAGGTCTCGTATATTCACTTGAATATACGAGAAAACTCCATGTGATGTCACGGCCTGTCGGAGAGAGTATATAAGGACGGCGCCTGGATCAGAGGGAGTAGTGTTGATCCATTGTCAACGACTTTAGAGTTTCTTCTGCAGTGCGAGCTAGGAAGCTGAGCGCTACTGAATGTGCTGTTATTGTCGTTATTAATTATTTGCTGTCTGTTTGTGTTGCTAAATATAAAAGTGCTGAACTGTTATTATCTGTGAATTGTCTGTTTTCGTTGCTAATCTGTGCAATAATTATTGTTTCCTGTACCCGTGCTACGAGTTTTCCTGCATATTTTTAAATAAACCTTCATTCTTTATTATCCTGCGTGTTGGACTGTTTACACCATACACCCACAGAAAGACTTCTTTTGTAACAATATTTATATCGTTCTTTTATATCTTTAAGTGCAATTTTTATTTATAAAATCTTAGTTTACTATTAAGCTAATAAATACAGATAACACAAATAAAAGTTGCATTTGTTTTTGTAAAACAGCACGATATATTTATGTAATACGATGCACAATATGTCGTGAAATTTGTGCAGGCGCGCCCGCTGGAAGGTAAAAAAGACAAACCGTATCTATGCTTACTCTAGACCATAACAGAATCAGTGGGCGTATACTGCAGACGCCTATTAACATGTCCAATTTATCGAAACTAGTATGCAAGTCAAGTTCTTGAATTAAAATTTTGATGTTGGGTTAGTTGGAGAAAAACGTATTTTTACGTTTCCCGCTTACAAAGTATTAATCTTACAATGCCCATGCCGAATGAAGACAAATTTGTGAGTGTCCCTTCTTTAGATCCTTAACATACAATGCCGCCTCTGACAGGCGCATCGAATTACAGAATTTTCGCTATTTAAATTCCTATTTAAGTCAGAGTAAGAATTCATTTTAAATACAAAAATGACCTGGACACGCTTAAATGTCTCAAGTATCCTTTACCATCTTAAATATATCGAAGTAATAAAAAATATCCCAAATGGGGGCGGCATCTAATTAAGAGACTAAATAAAATCGTATGCCAAGGGAAAGGAAAGTTTTTGGAGGGACCTCATAATTTTTAACTATGGACGGAGAAAAAAGTCGACTCTTCAGCTAGCACTTGACTCTCTGAATTTCCATGCCAAACAAGTGGAACAACTTTTGACCTTGGATGGCAGATGGACCAGAAACGAACGTTTGGAACTTGAAATTTTCCTATCAGAAAGGCGTTACCATCTGGCCATTCTAATCTCATATAGCATGGTGATTATTAAAATCAACTGTCTTCCTGGAATATTTAGTTTTAACATTATGATAAGATAAAACAAGATTTAAATCCCAACCAATCCGATTCCAAAAGGGAAAGTTCAGTTCAGTTTAGTTCTATTAACGTCCCGTTTTGAAGCAGCACGAGTTCTATTTCGGGGCAGTCCTCGTAATTTAGAATCGCTGTCAGGTGACGGGGGCGACACCTGAGCTAGCACCCCCTCTCCAAACTTCCGCACCACACTGGCGGGAGGGCGTTTGACCCACAAATTATGATTTAAAGTGTAACAAGCCCCAAACACGGCAGATCTTTAGTGGAATACGGTTTCCAATCTGGAATCCTCCGGCTCCCAAAGTCCGCGGTGGCCTAGTGGTAAGGTCTCGACTTCGGGTTCTAAACCCGATTCCACTGAAGATCCGCCGTGTGTGGGGCCTGTTGCACGCTAAATCATACGTAGTGGCCACACGTCCTCCCGTTGGTGTGGCGCGGAAGTTTGGAGATGGGGGTGCCAGCTCAGGTGTCGTCCTCGTCATTTGACCGCGGTTCAAAACTACGAGGTCCGCCCCTAAATAGCCCTCGTGTTGCTTCAAAAACGGGTCATTAATATAACCTAACCTCCGGCTCCCAAGCTGACCCTAATAGGACAAGATGCTCCACAATATTGTTGCAATATCTTCATGATATTGTACGGCGTTCAGAATATCGAACAACGTCGTGGCGATACCGTACAATATCTTGAGCTAATAGGGGAGACCTTACCACAAAACCCCCACACGGGAGACGTATGAGCCGCCAAGACTCAACCCATCTAGTAAGAGAGCCCCGTAAAAACACCGAGGACGAGCAGCCGGTTCTTGCACACCAAGGCCTTCGGAGTATCAAACAGAAAAAAGGCCAAAAACAGTAAAACTAAAATTCCATTCTGACCCACACAACGGCCAAAATTTTGGACACCAACAAACTTGGTGTTAAACCCAATCGGCTTCCTCAGAAAAGAGTGTTTAGACAAAACAAGACAAAAGAATAACTTATTAAATGTAAAAACATACGATTGAATAACAGAAAGGAACTAGCGGGAGTGGTCTCCCCTAAACTTTCTCGTATACTTTCTAACAAAGGTTTCCTACCCGACAACCCCCCACAACCACCACCCCGCCTAAAAATTGCGGAATCCACGAGTATTATTGATATTGTCTTCCAAGGTTACTTGATAGTATAAAGGTTAGGCTCACAGAGAGTGGATGAATTGATGACGTCACATTGGAAGCACATCGCTTCGTCCCATTGTTACGTAATGAACTAACTATCATATTTGGGAGCTTTCTTCAGAAACCGAAAATCTTTCTATAAGCTTGACTTTTTGTGAAAACGTTGTTAAAGAGTCACAAATGACAAAAGAATAAAAATTCGGAGTGTTCAATCGAAAATTTTGATAAAATTCAGTGATCTTTCCGATATGATCTCTATGTGAGAAATAAAAAAATAATTACGTCGTATCGTATATAATTTTTAAAAACAAATTTATCTGATACACTGGATGATTTTTAAGAAACTAGAGAGTTGAGAATAATTTTACTAGCGAATTATAAATTACACATTCGTTAAAATAATAGCCTTTCAATTACTTCATGTAGTAAAAAATGAAATCAAATATCTTTGAAAAATTCTTTTAAATTAACTTGTAATTTTTGATAAATATGAGCAAAAATAACATGTTATTTTTTGCAGAATTGCTATCATCGCACAATTCGTAATTGAATTATACACGTATACTTTGCATCTTTACCGCTTAACTTACTATCCCGAGAATACTCGTGCATCGAATTATCGAAATTTTAGTCTTATAAACTAAAATTGAATCATTAATTAGCTTTATAATTTTACACAAAAAATATGTAGGATCCATAAGCATCTTAATTATCCTATGTCTTCTTAGATGAATGAAAACGACAGCCCCTTTCCAAAACAGGAGGGGTCATCTTATTAGATAGCAAAGAAAATTATTAAGTTAAGTGGTTAATATATATATTATATCACATTTTCACGACCAGAATAATAAACATATATTAAATAAAATCTCTCGAGCAATACAATAATCAATATTTGCTTGCAATATTAGTTATAAATGGTTGTCTAATTTCTATGTTTTGAACAGAATAATGATAACAAAACTTATATTGAATACCTTTGATTAGAATATTTCCGCTTTCAATTAAATAATTTCCAAAGCTTATTTTCGTACAATACGAGAAATACTGTCTATAGAACTTTTCAGAAGATTTCCGTTCTGATTTAGAGTGTTCCTCTGTAACTGATTAAATCTTCGATTCATCATATCATTTGATGGCAAAAATAATGTCGGAATAGTTTTGTTTTCAGAACTTTTATTATTATTTGCAGGGAAACCATGTAAGTCAGATTTTAAATTACTATGATAGTCGTTAGAGAAAATTGTCGCTGAGAGAAAATTCAAATATTTGCGTCATTAAAGAGATTTTTTTTGCTTTCATATCCACAAATCCAAATTTTCCTAACAACAGGATCTTGCGGAAATGGGTGAAAAGAAATGTTTTTGCATTTCGAATTTCTCGAATGTATCGTAATCCGACAACAGCAAAACCAGATATTGCAGTAGCTTTAAAACCCTTCCGTAAAACTATCACATTTGCTCTGAAAAGAGACGTTTTTAAATCTTTAGCTTACGACCTAGAGGAAAACTAAAAAACCTCTCCTTAACAATCAAACGATCTACCCAGCTCTAAATCATACGAGAAGTATTTATATTAAAACTAAATTTCCCGCCCTTTAGTTTTGATATGTGAGGTGGGAAAAGAGACAAGACAGAAACTCGACTCCAGACTAGATATAAATCTGCCCAAAAGATCATATGATTTATTTTCATTCATCAAAATTTCCTATTAAACAGCATACAAAAAATGCAACTAATATTTTTAAAAGAGCGAATCGATTATTTTTAACTGCTGTAAAGTAAACAAAAAGAGAAGAACCAGGAATCATTTTCATTAAAAATAAATTACACACCTAATGCGCGGAATTTATAAGCAATTAAATGTTGGGTTGTGATGTAAAATGATGAGGATACAATAACAGACCATTTTATTCGGATTTTTTATACATTTCTTGCAGATGGATTAAATTTATTTCTCTAATTCTTGAACTTGAATTAAAAGAGTTATGGGGTTTGAAATTTCTTTAATTCGAAACCGTGTGGAATAACGGAAAGTTTCGGAATCTGTCCCAATATGACGTAATGCGCGGAGAGATCTTCGCGCATTCGTCATATGCACATCTCGTTTGTGGACCTCCCCTCATTGTCTTCGCAGAACGCTGCAATACGAAAGGGTCAAGAATGCAAGCGAGATAAAATTCGCCAAGTCAGTAAAATAGCGCCAAGTTTACGAAGGTCGTGTGTCGGTATGGCGCGTATCTTTTTCTTCATAGTAAAATAAAAAAAAAGGAATATGCAATTTGAACGCCTTTTTTTTCAACCGATGGAAACCAAAATTGGTCACGGGTCTACAATTAAGGTTAGAAGACCACACACCAAATTTCATTCATCTAAGTCTTTGTGTTAATGAGTTATCGTATACACAAGTATGCGATTATACAGATAGTCAACCCCTCGATGGATTTGGTCCAAATTTTGATGCGGACATACAGTTCTGATGATAAACCTGTGCATCAAATTTTATCCATCTATGTGTTTAAGTTTTTAAGTTATCGTATTCACATTAACGCGGACAGACAGACAGACTGACTTCCCGTGACAGGTTTTGTCCAAAATTTGATAGAAACCTATAAATTAGGTGTAAAGATCACATACCAAATTTCATCCCTCTAGGTTTAATAGTTTTTGAGTTATCGTGTTCACAGACAGATAGGCATAATTCCGAAATTTTGTTTTTCGGACTCGGGGAGGTCTAAAATGTGGAGATTCGTCAAAATCTAGAGTTCGAGTTTTTTGACGATTACAATACTCTCCCTCTGTATACTTCGTATACGAGAAAGTAAAAATAAAACGAAAGTGAATATAAAAATTAAATAAATTGAGAAGATATTAAATTATAAAGAAGTAAGGAATAAAGAAAGAAAAAATGTCAATACAACAATATGATATTGAATTTTATTTCAATTTGTCTTTCAGTCTTTCTTGAAATTAGGGTATCATTCTTTGTGCAATCTGGTTGTTTAAATAGTAACAAAACCCTTTCACTAAAAAAAATAAATTCAAAATTGTGCGGTTTTCATCTGTTCAAAGTCCGGTGAACCTTAGTAGGGTATTAAATTTCTGAATTTGAAGTCAAAACGCAATTTGAAAGCGTTGTTCTCATTGGAGATTTTCAAACACTGACACTGTCATGTGACAGGGTCTTTAATAACCAAGTGCGGCCAGCATAAAAACCAATCCCACTATAGGCGCCAATGGGAATGTCTTTTACCACGCCAAGTTGATCATTGTGCCCGCTAGGGTTTCCGTGTTTACTTTGATTGGCGCGAAACTCAGATTTTTTTCATCGTGTTTTGAAAACCATCCATCTTTATTTACAATTAACAGCTAATAACAAACTATTTTCAACTTTAATTCTTGCTCATATTAAGCACATTTGTAAGTATTTATGTATTTGAATATTTTTCTAACTTATGCATATTAGATTATTTACTTTAGCAAAGAATTATACACTATATACTTACAACAGACTATACTAATAACAGATAGCATCTCTCGGTCGTCGAAATAAAAAAAAAAAACTTTACAAAGCATTTCTCGCCAAAAAAAAGCGATTTATCGCCAAATATTGGCAACGAAAACACTCCCCATAGGCATCTATAGTGGGATTGGTGTTTATGCGTGCGGCCAAACGCTTTGTAACAGAGTGGATATTAAAAAATCTATCTACTTGCAACCAGTAAGTTTCTTTCACACATAAAACTATACAAAGCAGCGTTCATTTTTTAAAAATCATAACGCATCTTTTTTAAAGGTTAATAAATGCGCATTAACTGCATATTTACGGATCCTACATAGTAGGAAGTGAGGTCGCTTCTCATTGGCTCTCAGCGTCACGTGATTTGGCTTGCTTCTTAGGGATGTCATACTACAGCGCTTAGGTGGGATTTTAATTTTTTTTGTCTTCTGCTATCGCATCTTCGAGAAATCAGCACTACCTTCTAATTATGATTAATTAGATGTTTCTCAAGAAAATGATGACTACATTTTTAGAATAAAACAAATAAAGGACGAACCTTCAGCATTGGTAAATAATGTTTAGTTTCACGTTGTCATTTAGAAGCAAGCCAAGTCACGTGACTTTAAGAGCCAATAAGAAGCGACCTCATTCCCTACTATGTAGGATCCGTAAATACGCATTCTAGCTCAGCTCCAGCGTGACGTGAAAGTAATAGTAAATAGTTCTGTACACATAAAGAAAACAATTTATACAACAATGGCAATGCTTTAAGTAAGTATCTTCTTTAAATCCGACTGGTGCTTTGTGTTATTATCAAGTCTCGACTAAATACTTTTGAAGTATTTATCTCAATGGATAATTTCGAAATCACCTGGCAAATACAAAACTTTCATTTCTGCTGGCACAAAACAGGTGAATGGCTTGAAAGCCCGTTATTCAAAATCGACCTGTCTGATAAAACATTCTGGAGGTTGCAGTTGTACCCAAGGGGCGAAGATGATGGAGAATACATCAGTTGCTATCTGTTTCGAGAAGAAGGAGGCCCAGAGGTTGTGGATTTTGATTTCGAATTATTCCTTAATGTTGGATCATTAGCGATATCTGAAATGTTGTTAAAAAAGTGTTCATTTAAAATCCATCAGAGAGAAGGACACTCACGTTTAGCATCACGTTGCCAAATTTTTGCTCCAAAAGCAGCTCAGACGGAAACGTTCGTCGTGCGTTTTGGATGTAGAATTTTTAACCGGGAAAGAGACGACTTTGAAAACTTGTATATAACTATGTTAACACGAATTGAAATAGAGCGTTTTCATGGCACGGAAATTTTTGACGATGATAAAGATTTTGATCCGGACTGTAACAAAGATATTGAAGTGAAACCAATGTTGGAAGACGAACCTTTGATGAACATAAACTTATCTTATGTCGAGGAAAGTCTAGTGATCAAGATACGTCCAGTGAGCTGCAAGAATATAAAGTACGCTATCTGCAAAATGACGGTAATTCAAAATTGGGGGAAGGAGTCGCCAATTGAATACGTTCGCTCCTGGATCGGTGAAATAAAAACAGATATTTGGAGATATCGTGTACTTCCTCCAGAAGCAGAATCTTCCAAACAAGATTGTAAAACTTCTACTTACAAAGCTTTTTTCTTGCGCTATGATTTCGCATTTTCAACAGGAGAAATGGTGGCGAAATGTGGATCAGAATACTATACATACGTGACGACGCAGCATTTTCCTTTGCAGCAATATTTTAATGGTAGTATAAAGATTGCAAAATCTGCTCCGACTGCTATGGATTCTCTGGAAGAAGTATACAGGTCTCGATCTTTCGTCGATTTCGACTTCAAATCGGAAACTGAGACTTTTCCTGCCCACAAAGCAATATTATGTGCAAGATCTCCGATATTGAAGTCCATTGTCAACTTAAATTGTATAGGAGCCGAGTTAATACCTTTGGAAGATTATATCGGCAAACAGCTCATTTTGTTTCTGTATACTGATACTGTGGAGTTTCTTTCTTTGTGGACTGCTGGTGAATTGTACTCTATAGCTGCTTTTTTGAAAGTAGAACTTTTGAAGACGAAGTGCAGAAACTTTTTGAGAGACAAACTTGATCTTCATCATGTCGTTGAAATTTTGCGTATTGTTTGTTCAATAGAGGATTTTCCTCTGAAGTCTGCTGTCGAAAATTTCATTGTGACGCATTACGATTTAGTACTTCACTCTATAAATTGGGAAACTCTTAGACACGAACCAGAACTACGCAGAGAAATAATTCTTCTGAAATACAAAAAACAAAAGACAATACAAATGGTGTGGCGTTGAATTTGAATAATTGGCAAATTGATGCAGAAGTTGGCTTCCAATTACATAAAAAAATCATATACTTGAATCCAAAAAGGAATGCATTTGTTGTTTTATATTTATGTTGAATTGGTGTAAAACCACCTCAGTAAAATGGCATTCAAGCAATAAAATGTATTGATGGTTTTTGTTGGCATCTTTTGAATGATATTTCACTGCTGTTTAGCTCATCAACCTGTTTAAATTCGGAACTTACCTTGTGAAATGCTATACATAATTGCGAAATAAACGAATTTCAGATGATTTAGGAAGTTTTCTTATCTATGCCCCACTTTAAGTATTAAATATAACATTTAAGGAGTGGTTTAAATTCTAATGAACATGGTTTTTAAATTTTCAGTTATTTTCTTGTTCCTTTATTCCATGTCCTGAAATAATATGCCAGATTTATGACTGAAAAAAGCGTTTATTTTTTCGTAGTTCCCCTTGTTAATTAGTGAATAGGGATGTGAAATTCTATAATGAAATTATTTCGCAATGTTTGAAGGTTATCTCTTCCCGCGAGTATTTTACTGTGCATCTTGGCTTATTCAAACCTGATCACAACAAAATATCGAATGATTCAAAAAGTGGAATTAAGTAAAACTTTTAAATAAAGTGATTGCAGAAAGATAAAGCTGCAATTTTTAAACTAAAAATGGACAATTAAAATAAAATCGAGATTTATTATTAACTAGAAAATCACCCGTCATGGTATGACGGGTGCAAATTGCTTCTTCATTCGAGAGATTTCGCGTCAAATTTGACGTGTTTAAATAGATATATATGCGAGAGAAATGTTTTACCGTCTTTTTGCGATGGGTTCTTCGGCGGTATTCATCGTAAAAAATATAGTGAACTAATTCGTGATTGTAAAGTATTAAATTATAGTAAAAAATGTATACAAAATATGTACATAATAATTCAATAACGATGAAATTCTCAGCTTGTCAAACGTAAGTTAAAATTTCAAAGTAATTCTTTTTCGAAATTCTAATCAAAGCACTTCTCTGCTTGTCAAACATTGCCAAAAAATATTATCAAATTATATCATCACGACTGCAATAAATAATCAGATACATTATCGGCCTTATTCACCATCCATGGTTAAACCATGATCAGCGGTTAAATGATGGTTCTGCTATAATAATGCGAAAGGTGACCGAAATATATTGCAAAATGTGTATACTTTATTGGGTTGCTATATTGGCATGGTATCTCAATTTCACTGTTGTTGGCGATTTTTAAAATTACCCTCAGCCTTCGAGCCAAACGAGTTTCTCGCCAACTCGCCAGTTAGGGGATACATCCAGCCGATCATTTCGGTCAGCATTCGCTTGTTCGTGTAAATTCTCTTTTAACCGCTGATCAGGATTTAACCATGGATGGTGAATAAGGCCGTATGGCGTCCAAACTATATCACGTGCATGATACACCACTGGCGTGATTTACTACTTTCTATTATAAAACGGAAATTAATTTCAAATACATGATTTAACATTTCTCAGGAACTATTGATCATAGAGAGATAAATTTTATATCAATCGATAGAAAATTTTATTTCACTTTTTTAGAGCTATTAAATTTGACATTAGAACGACAATAACTTTTTTAAATTTAAAATTACTGAAATGTAGGTGCTCTAACAATGAAATAATTCTGTTTAACGTCTCGCAGTGCTATGGCGTGAATTTTAGTGTTGGGACGTCGGTGCGTTACCGGATCAGTGAGAGACAGATCTGGACTAATATATTAGTAATTTATTAATTTTAAGAAATAGTACATTATTATTAAATAAGTAGTAAGTAAATTTAATAAATGTAATTTAAACTATAGTATAACTAGTCTTCTAGTACAGCAGTTAATGAATATAACTTAACCCTTTGCTTACCGAAAGGTAATAAGTTGCATAATTACACTAGTGAGTGTAAGGACTGATTTAGAGATATAGGAAGTTGAAAAATATTATTAATTTGTTTCGGACGGACGTAAACTAACGAAAACATTTCAAATATATTTTTCTTTTACAATTTTTGTTTTGACATCGAATCAGTCAAAATAAATATAATAATAAATTAGAATTATAGAAGGTATTTTAATATATTGATAGAAAATTCAAGAGACCAGAGGGGGGATTCAATTCGAATGACCGGCGATTTCGAATTATCTGAGTTTCACCGGATATAAAAATTTTATAAATTTTCCTTATTTTTACTTTACCGGAATTTAAATCCGAATTTGGGATAATTTAGATTTCGCGTTGAGTTATAATGCCTGAACTGTCATCGCAGATTCAGAAAAAGGAATTGTGAACATTAGTTCTCTAGGGGCTGTCCATAAATGATGTCACACTTTTTTTTCAATATTTGTGCCCCCCCCCCCCTTTGTCACAAAGTGTCACACTTTACCATATCCCCTCTCCCACCCTTGTCACATGTCACGCTATATTACCTAAACATATACTTGCAGTTCAGAAACAAGGCACTAGGTTATAGATCATATTTCAAATTTGGGCCGCGGTAGCCTAGTGGTAAAGATCTCGGCTTTGGGGCCAGAGGGTTCCAGGTATCAATTCCTCTGAAGATCCGCCGTGTATGGGGCCTGTTGCACGCTAAATCTTACGTAGTGGCCAAACGTCCTCCCGTTGGTGTGGCGTGGAAGTTTGGAGAGGGAGTGCCAGCTCAGGTGTCGTCCTCGTTATCTGGCCGCGGTTCAAAATTCCGAGGTCCGTCCCAAAATAGCCCTCGTGTTGCTTCAAAACGGGACGTTAATCTAACTAAACTAAACTAAACATATTTCAAATTTTATTTTTAAGCTTTAACTATGTGTTTTAATGACATTTGTGAGCATAACAATAATAATGATTATGTGTGTACTTATTTTGTATGAAATAAGATTAAGGTTTACAAAAGAGAACCTAATTAATATACAATAGTAATAAAATATTAATATAAAAGAGCAATTGTAAACAGTAATATTTTGGAATTTGATATATTTTGCTTTAAATCTTATCTTTACTTTATGAACACAAAATACTTTTAAACAGATTGAATTATTAAAAAAAACGTCTCAATAAGATCAACCTGTTTGTACCACTACCAGTTCTACCTTTCACCCAGGTGGGGCGACGTATTTTTTGTTGGACATTTCAAGGGTGTGACAGGGGGAGGTTTTCTTCTAATGGTGAAGAATTTCTGCTGCTACCATATTCTCAGAACCTACCCTGAATGCCTTTTTCGAAAAGAAAGGAATATAAGTGGAAAAAAATCATTTGAAAGTTATTTTAGCCCCGATTAAAAAAATACCCTCAAATTCTGGTAATTTCAAACTAACTTCAAAATTTAATCCGCTGATTTTAATTGTTTTTATTTTAACCAAAATGTTTGATGTCACACTTCTTACTACCCCCTTCCCCCACAATTTCACGAACCTCCTCATTTGTGGACGGCCCCTTAACTGGAACATCATTTGAATTCACAGTTACAGAACATGTGTCAGCGCTCATAATGGTCTTTATTCCAGTTAGAGTTAATGGATAGCACATTCATAAAATTAAACTAAATGTGCAATATTTGGTTGTATTTAAGTAAAACTTTGTCTAACCACTTAACTGATGATATATACGGGCACTTATTCGGGCATATGATGATACGGGCACTTAACTGATTTGCCCGTACGTCGTACGGCATTAAATTATCGCAATTTTAAACTTTTAAGCGAAAGTCAAATTATTCACAGAGATTGCAATTCAGTACAAACAAATACGCGGAATCATAAAACATCTGAAATATTCTAAAGACTCTTAGTTCAGTTGAAACGATAAACCACTCCGAAAGCAGGATTCACAGACGTTGTAATTCAGTACCAAAAAATACGCGGAATCATAGAACATCTCAAGTATTCTAAGGACTCTTAGTTGTATTGAAACGATAAACCACTCCGAAAGCAGAGGGATTAGTTAGATAAACAGAGGGATCTCATTGGATAGCACAGGAAACGAAACTGTTGAGAGGCTAACCTTTTAGCAGGTACGCGTATGTAGGAGATAGTCGTGCATCGAATTACATACCTATACCCAGTGGCGTAATGACCGGGGGAAAGGGGGTATTGATGCCCCGGGGTCAGTTTTAGGGGGTGCCAGGGGGGACAAAACATTAGAGCATTCGTGCCCAGGGACGTGGCGAAGGGGGGGTAGGGGGGTGTGACACCCCCCCAGATTTTTCTGAAGTCGGCAAATTGACAAATGAGTCGGCAAATTTTGAAAAAGTGATCGAACGTATTATTTTATTCTGCGTATCCACGACATTTGCAGAATTATTTGTTGAAACGCTGGAAAAAAACAAAGTGAATTAAATTTTCAGAGCAACGAAAGAGAAATGAGTTGGCACTATTTTGTAGATCCCGAAATTTTCCGTTGCTCATCTGTAAACAGCGGCAGCGTTCTTCTCTAGACTTTCTAGTGTACTCCCTAATAAAACTGTCACCCCCTGCAAGTCCTTGCACACAAGGCCGAAACTGCCGAGCACGGCAAGTCGATATTGCCGACAAAATAACTACACACCGAAATCGGTGTGTGTTTACAGACGGACGAAGGGACAGACATATATAATTCCAGAAAATGTTTTTTTCGTATTCGGGTACTCGAATGTAGAAAATCATCAAAATCTTGATGTGAAATTTTTTGGCGTTTATAATTGTTTTTTTACTTCGCATGTGAGAAAGTAAAGAGTTTTTAATGCAAATATCCTCATCTATCTTACGTCTTTATTACTTTTTTCTTTCAGATGAGTTAAAAGAGAAAATATCAATACTACGTTTTCTTAATATTTTAGAATTTAAAAAATAACATTAATTCGATAGAAGAATTGAGTAACAATAATCAAAAAATGAAAAGACAGTTTAAATTTTAATGTTTACTGTGGGCTTATTTTGCATATTATTTTTATATTTTTAAATATAAGAAAACATTTATGAAAATTTTTCCACGACATAGAAAAGGAATAAATAATTATTTAAATTTTTTATAATATTGATTTGAGAAACTTTGAGAGATGCTAACAATTTTTTAATAACATTCATTTAGTATGTTAGCTTTCATCATGTATTTATAAAAAAATTATTTTATATAAAAATTTTGTTAATTTGATATACAAGCCATAATGATGCGATTTATTATACAACAGGAGACATATATTAACTCGGTGTGAAACATATTTTAACCTTTCCTTGCTAAGCTTATATGAATGAATGGATTTCTTTTCTCTCCAACTTTACTATAATTTTTTTTTCTATTATCGATTTTTTTTGTATACAGAAAGAAACTTGACTAGCAGTAACATTCAGTGATTGCATTGAAGCATCTTCAATCCTGAGAGTGTAAAATTTAGCCTCTTAAAATATGCAAAGTTGTTAGCTGCTAATAATAATTACATTATTCAAATGCTAAATTGTTTCAGGAATTTTAAGAAATGTCACAATATTATGCCGCTGACTTCAGCAATAAACTATTGCTTAAAAATAAAGTTTGGGAACTTTTTATATTCCTTTTTCTCTATTAAAAATGTGCATTACCTAGATTTCAAAGAAAAAAGGTCATAGAAAAGCTTCTTTAAAAATGAAAGGTTAAATATTTTTGAAGAACTACATATGAGGAGTGACAAAACTGAACATATACGCTTTTTTCCAAAAAGCGTTTTGTTACAATTTTCTCATCTGAGTACCCAACTGTGTACGAGGGTGCAGTATCATTCAATTTTGTCTCATAACTTATTTTTTCCTCTTTGGAAAATTACCGAAAGTTCTTAATTCTTTAGCAAAACTAAAAATATCCACTTCTAAAACCAACTTTGTAAAATGGATATGTTCACTTTTGATTTTAAAAAAAAATTAATCTTTCTGTAACATCTTTATTTATTTTTTGAACGTCTGTGTGTTTAATGCTAGAAAAATATATCTAGCTCTCATTTTATGGGGCGTTCTTTCTCTTATGTAAAATGTCAGCATTTCTCTTCCAAAATCTTGATAATTATGTGCAGAAACATTAAAATATACCACATAAGGAAACAAATACACAAAATAATCTCTTTTCCAACCCTGGAAGCTTTTGCGAGCAGGACAGTTTAAGAATCCTGTAATTTCATGGTGTCTTCGGATTGCACCATTTGTGGAAAAAAGGGGTGGAAGTAGACTGACAGATTTATGATCGGGGGAATGCAGTTGTTTTTACATCACAAAAACCCCTAACTTCTTATTGGGCAGGAAACTCGAATGGACACTATTCTGAACAATAGTAAAGTTAAAGACAACATAAAGAAATCTCAATCCAGATAGCGGGACTGATAAAGTACAGTGCGACTTTTATACACCAAACCTGCTTTACTATAGGTGAATTAAATCATTATTATTACTGCGGAACTTGGTTAATTCAAACATTTTTTATCCGAATTCGTAAGTAATTCGATTTTTTTCTCTATTCTTAAAATTTCTATACGCATAATGCCTAAATATAATCTGTAATTCGAATTTATTTTGCTTACTTAAATGTCAAGAATGAAAATTGTAAATTCTTTTATATTTCTAAATTGCTTTCGTCTTTACTTTGTATGCTCATCGATCGTGAATAAATAACTTGTTAAGGTTCTTTATTGACTCAAGAATCCAATCAATGTATCCAATCAAAACAGCAATTAAATATTTCTCATTTTTTGAATTATTTTAAATTTAAGCTTTAAGTAAGATTATTAACATTACTTTTAAAAAATCTATGAATATTTTTGCTTTGTTAATTAAAATTTCACACTGTTTATTTATTCATTATGTATTTTTTATTAAAGGTGTTAAATTTTAAAAACAGATTTTTTTTTTGCCTTTTTTAGTTAAAATTGCCGTTTTCTCATGATGTATTCCCTTTTACACAAAGATTTTCCAATTAGCCAACTTGCACTGCTTTTCATTATTTTACATTGCTTTTTGCTGTATTAATTATTTGTTTATTTAACATGATTTGTTTTAATAGATCTCAAAAATTCTGCAAATTTATGCATATATATTATCAGCGGATGTTTGCGATTTTTCAAGTACTCGGATGAGCTTTTTCCGTTCGAATGCCGTGTATATAATAGTAATAAACGGAAATTCAAATTGAGTTGAATTTCGAAACAGTGTTTTTTTAACATCTAGATTAGTGATATAACGAATAATGATTTGGCCAAATACCTACTATGTAAAAACATTTCACTTTTGATTCTAAATAAAATAATTCTCAAATTTTAAGTGTAAAAAATGAAACATTAATAAAATTGATATTTTTATTGTTTGCATATTTAAAAAAATTTACACCTTGATGTGTTTTTTTCATAATATTTTAAATACCTGAATTACAATAATTATTTCAGTAATAAGAAATGACCAAATGAGGGATCTTTCAGACTGTGATTTTTTTTTTATTGTCCACATCTATGAATGAAATTTTAGTGGCATGATATGTTAAGCGCCCAAGGATTGATTATTATTCGTATTATTTAAATATTATATGTATGTATATTATTTATGTATCAGAATGTATTATTTATGATTAATTGAATTTAATGATGGTAAGAAATAAAATTTAGTTCAAAATTATTATAGTGATAATGAAATAATTTATATTTATAAAATTATACTGTATTTCTGATATTTTTATTATATTGGCCAAATCAGGCTATATGGCGATTCAGAAAGTCCTGAGGTGAGGGTGCTTCTAAATAGAGCTTTGCTCTGCGTCTGTTCTTATACTAGGGTCATGAACTGGAATCTCTCTTGCGGCTTCGTTAATATCTATTATCCATTTTGTTCAAATATTTTATGGCTATATTTAAATAAATCTCAAATGGGGTTTTGCGTTTCAGATCTTTACGAATAAATTTAGTTTCTGAGGACATTTGTGATATCTTTCTTGTAGTGCTCACAGTTTTTCTGATGGGTTGAACCCACACAGATGCATTGGGAAAGCGCAGCTAATCAATGGTCGCAAAAGTGATTTATAGAGGACGAGTTTATTTTCCATCGAGAGTTAGGACTTCCTTCTGAGGAGGGAATAAAATCGTGCCTTTGCTAAGCTAAATTTTGTCTTTATTTTTTTACTGTTCTTTTTGAAGGCAGATCTTTTGTCTTTGTTTGAGCCCTTAGATATTTCGTATCCTCATCATTTAAAACGATATTATGCATCATAGCAGGAACATATATGTATATTAGGCACTATAAAAATATTTGTCTTTTAAGTGTTGAAATTCGTCATGAGAGTCGGCAGTTTTTGGATCTCACACCCCCCCAGATGTGAGACGCTCGCCACGTCCCTGTTCGTGCCACTTTTCAAAGTGAAATATCATGAAGGGACGAAAAATAATGCCATGCCCGGGTGCTATTTATCCTCTCTAAACCACTGATGACTGGTCGGCGAAAAATCATTTTTTGCCTCGGGCGCCACGCCACTACCTATATCATTCTTTTACAAATTTAAATTCTATTCTCATTTATATAATCTGTGTTTAGTATGAAGCTAATCAATGCAAGATTACATAAGTAAAAGTTGCATTGTTTGTGAAAGAACACGATCTAAATATATAATACGATGCGCGATATAAGCATTGCTTGCATACGTGCCTGCTGGAAGGTTAATAATATTTCTTTCAATTTTAGGATGCAAAGAAATCTATGATGTTCCAATTAATGTCCTTTCCAATTGTTTTTGGTGAAATATTTTTTTTAAATATTATACTTACAATGATCTTACAAATGTATGATCAATCATTATTTCTATTACTACAAATTACCCTTTGATTGTCGGTTACTGACTTAACAAAATTTAACGAAATAAAAAAAAAAAATTGCCATTTATTACTTTCCAGGCTAAATTGTACGACAAATGTTCGCGACCTTCACTTCAGTGTTTTGTGTATCCCTAAATCGTAAACTTGGAACGCGATTTCAAGTTATTTCGCCGTAGGTGTACTCAATAACAAAATGTTAGTAATTCTAATGATCAGATTTATAAAGATAATTTTCAGTAATAGACCTTCTCTTTTTAATTTTGTGTGATTTAATTTCTTAGTGTATTTTCAGGTAAGAAGAAATTTCTTATACCGTGTATTAATATACTATATGTTATAGTATTAAACGATATTAAAATGTAAGTATTGTGATACCTAAATGTAAGTTCAACATAACGGAACATTTGTCACACAACTTCAGTTCAACCAGTGTTACCTTGCGATCCTTGAAAGCTTCAACATTCATTATGCAAGTGATGCTTTCTTCGAACAGTATATTGTTGATGCTTTCCGACAAGTTGAACAAAATCGCTTAACCTACCAGCGGGCGCGCCTGCGCAAATTTTACGACATATCGTGCATCATCGTATTACATAAATATATCGTGCTGTTTTACAAAAATAAATACAGCTTTTATTTAAATTGTCAGTATTTATTAGCAAGATCCGCCGTGTATGGGGCCTGTTGCACGCTAAATCATACGTAGTGGCCAAACGTTCTCCTGTTGGTGTGGCGCGGAAGTTTGGAGAGGAGGTGCCAGCTCAGGTGTCGTCTCGTCATCTGACCGGGGTTCAAAATTACGAGGTCCGTCCCTAAATAGCCCTCTTGTTGCTTCAAAACGGGACGTTAATATAACCTAATCTAACCAGTATTTATTAGCTTAATAGTAAACAATGATTTTATAAATAAAAATTGCACTTAAATTTATAAAAGAACGATATAAATATGTAATAAGATGCACAATGCAAGTATCTCTTGAAAAGGCGCACCCGCTAGAAGGTTAAACATTTATTTGCAACGGTTTTTCAAATATTTTATACTAGCCGCCTTCGGCGATCAGCTTATTCGCCGGAAATACAATTTCAACTGAATCTCATATATAAATTGATATTCAGGGTTCCCTTAACAAAGTAATTTTATATTTCAAATTTTGATAGACATTTAACCCATGTTTTTTTGATAGCCTTGTACCTATTCTGTTCGTTGTCTGCATGAAAGTTTCTAATGGAGTCGAGCAACTGTCTGTTTCGTAGCATACAATTGCCCGTTGTCGGCATCAACTTCACTCTCTTATTTCTTGTACAAAATATGCATTTGATTTCAACTTTGAATTGTCACTGCAAATTTTACGTCCAGCAGCATATTAGCTAGATGAAAATATGCTGATTAATACAATATCATTAACTGATATCAAATGATATCATTAGCATATCATTACTTTAGCCTTCAACAATGGAAGAGAAACAAATAAATAAATATTTGTTTAAGTATTGAAAACGGTTTGAATTGCGTCGCTGAAAAATATTGTTGTGAATTATGCCAAAAATATTTTTAAAAATTCATTAAAATTGGAGAAAAAATTGTACTTCAACTTAATATCATCGGAAAGGTAATTTTTTGCGCTTTCGGATGGTGTAAAATTGATTTTTCTAATTAAAATGTCAAAAAAATGCCTCCGAGATGTACATTCCCAGCCCTCCGAAGTAAGTTTGTTCCAAATTTCTCAGCTCCAGGTCCAGCGGTCTGGCCTGTAAAGTGCCAACACACACACAGACACACACGTTCTCCTTTATTATTAATAGAGATTTTTATAGCGAACATAGTCTCAGTATATTTATTCTATATTCATCTGCACTACTGGAAACAGGGTGTTTCAAAAAACGTGGCCAAAATGAATGGGTAGGTCAGGCATGCAGAAACAAGACATTTTCGCCATTGAACATGGGGACCGAAAAGAAAAGAAGATTCGCAATAAAGGGGCTCTTTGTCAAAAGTAAAAGACCAGCGGGAGTGGTCCCCCCTAAACTTTCTCGTATACTTCCCCAAAAAGGTGCTGTCTCCCCTGGCCCGCGTGGATAAAAAAATTCGAACCTACTGTAACCCAGAATCCAATGACTATCAGAAGGTTTTCATTGTAGATTATAGTGATTGTAAAATATTTAGGTGAAGAATCATATTCAAAGAGGTGCGTGCCGGTAAAAACACACACTGCTTCCACTCCTGCCGGCTCAAGGACAAAGTGGCGTAATCTTTCCGCACGCACAGAGATTGCTACCAGTACGCATGCGCATGGAGAAACGGATTAAAAAAATTGAATATGCAATTTGGACGCCTTTTTTAACCTATTGGAACGAAATTTGGGCACAGATCTATAATTAATATTAGCAACCGCAATACCAATTTTTATTTATCTAAGCAAAAGGGTTGAGGAGATATAATTTTTACAAGTATGCGATTATACAGACCGACAGACAGTCAACCCTTCAACGGATTTGGTCCAAACCTTGATACGGACCTGAATTCATGATGATAAACTGTGTACCAAATTTTATCCGTCCAGCTATTCAAGTGTTTGAGTTATAGTGTTGACATGAACGCGGACAGACAGACTTCCCGTAGACGGATTTTGTCCAAAATTTAATAGAAAGCTGAAAATTATACGTAATGATCACGTACCAAATTTCATCCTTGTAGCTCTAATAATTTTCGAGTTATCGTGTTCACAGACAGACATAATTCCAAAATTGTGTTGTTTTTCGGACTCGGGGAGGTCTAAAACGTGGAGATTCGTGAAAATCTCGAGTTCGAATTTTTTGACGATTACAATACTTTCTCTTTGTATACTTCGTATACGAGAAAGTAAAAAGGATACACCAGATGAAGTGTAGAATACAGATTTGATGGAATACAAATTTACAATAAAAAGAAAGTTAATCTCATTAAATCATTTTTAAAATGTAATTGTACATATGTATATAATAATTTTAATATGTGTTTATATTGTGTAATTCAATACTTGAATTTGGTTTACTATGCCTATCATGTTGTGTTTATTCGTGTGAGCCGTCACTAAAAAGTAGAAAATTAAATAAATAAATAAAAAATGTAAGGTATAAGCTTTTATTCATGGCAAAAAATGAACGCAAAAGTTGAAAATTTTTCTGATTACAATAAAATGCATGGTTCGAATAAAAGCATTGGCGCCTTATATGCCACCTTATAAAATTATAATATATATTATAATTTAATATATATTATAATATATACACATATATACTTATATATATATATATAACAAATAAGAAACAAACATAGCAGAAATGTAATGTAGCAGAATGTCCCGTTGGCAGCATCTCTCAGTTTTAGGTTCGTAAATTCATTACTATTTGTATTTCATTCAAATTCATGGTTTATCATAATGTTCGGGGTAAAGGACAGTGTTTTTAGTTATATGCCAGCACTGTTTGCAGAAAACATTATGATTTCACTAATTTTTTAGCGGTTCGTATAGATTTTACTTACCCTGATGAGCATCTATACGCTTTTACCAATTTACTACAGTCTCTCCATTTTATTTCAACATTTTTTGACTTTCATGACATTGATATATATATATATATATATATATAATGTGTGTATTTTCTTAAATGGAATATTCCTAGAAGGTAAAGGCGCCCACGCTTTTATTCGAAACATACATTTTAGTGTAATCAGAAAAATTATTTTAAACTTTTGCGTTCATTTTTTGGCATGAATAAAAGCTTATACCTTGCATCTTTTTTATTTATTTCCCCCATTTTGACTTTGGAAAAAGGACTTGAAAAAAAGGGTCATTTTCTACTTGTTATATTTATGTGCACTACCGTATTTATTACATTAAAAATTCTGTTTAACACTTTCACGCCGGCGCGTACCACCGATAGCTCGCACTTGAATGTTTCATCAGGTAGTGCGTACCACCGGTGACTCGCACTTGAATGATTCATCAGACAGTGCGTACCACCAACAATTTAGCTCGTTTAGTAACTAGAAAAAACTTCCATATAGTTGAAAATTAAAATGATATAATTTTAACGTATATTAATTTTAAAAAAATGTTTTATTTTATTTCAACTCAATATTATAAATATACATTAAATTCGATAATATAAACATAACAGTACCATATTATATACATAATTTTTTATTTATTTCTATGTAATTTTTTAAAACATTTCAAACAAAGTTCTGGCAAAAAGATGACAGCAATAGGGGTAAAAAAAAAATAGCAGCCATGGTTATCATTGCGGTAAAATTTCATTTTTCGCTTTAGATCGGAGCCGCCCTATAAAGCAAAGCGTCTTCAGCGTAACCGCCCATGGTAGAGAACATGGGGTCTATTCTGGTACCCCCGGTTGTGTTGGGAGACATCACTTTTTCCGTTGTTAACGGCCGGGAAAAATGAAGTCTCCCAACCCAACCGGGGGTACCAGAATAGACCCACATGAATTGCAGCGCCGGCGTGAACGTGTTAAACCATTGAGGTTCGATGCGTCGGTGATGCAAAGAGTTGTTTGTCATTCCCTCACATGCGAATAATTTTCCTCCATAGCTGCTTATACATTTTATTATTAGCACAATGTCCAACTAGTCCATCATGAAAAATTAAAACACCAATTCTAATTAAAACAACAGATGTCTAAGGAATTGTCTGAAGTAAAGTCTCCTGGTTTCATATCTTTGAAAAATGGCTCGAAAAATATCCCTTTTTTACAATTAATAAATTATTCATATTAAAAGTTGAGTTTTATTAACGTCCCGTTTTGAAGCAACACGAGGTCCATTTTGGGACGGAGCTCGTAATTTTGAACCGCGGTCATATGACGAGGACGATATCTGGGCTGGAACCCCCCTCTCAAAACATCCGAACCACACCAGCTTCTTCCCCGTCCTCCTTCAGGGCTCTAAACCCTATGGGTGATTCAGGGGACGTGGGTAATGGGCACCACACCAACGGGAGGACGTTTGACCTCCTACATATGATTAATGCCTAGATTCTGGTACCCCGGTTGGGTTGGGAGACGTCACTTTTTCCGTTGTCAACGGCCTGGAAAACCAACCCAACCGAAGGTACCAGAATAGACCCCTTAGTGTGCAACAGGCCCACATACACAGAGGATCGTCAGTAGAATCGGGCTTCGAACCTGGAACTCTCCCCGAAGCCGAGAACTTACCACTAAGCCGTCGCGGCATTTATTTATATTAAAAATCATGTTTAGAAAGATTTATTACAAACTGTTCATTCCGTTTTTACTTTCTCGTATACGAAGTATACAAAGAGAAAGTATTGTAATAGTCAAAAAATTCGAACTCGAGATTTTTACGGATCTCCACGTTTTAGACCTCCCTAAGTCCGAAAAACACAATTTTGGAATTATGTCTGTATGTCTGTCTGTGTGTGTGTCTGTCTGTGAACACGATAACTCGGAAACTATTAGAGCTACGGAGATGAAATTTGGTATGTGGTCTTTAAACATAATTTGTAGTTTTCTATCAAATTTTGGACAAAATCCGTCAAAGGGAAGTCTGTCTATTTGTACGTCCGCTGTCATGTGAACGCTATAACTCAAAAACTTGAATAGCTAAATGGATAAAATTTGGTACACAGTTTTATCGTTATGAATGTAGGTCCGTATAAAAGTTTGGGCCAAATCCGTCAAAAAGAGGTGTTCAAATTGCATATTCAATTTCTTTTAATCCGATTCTCATGCGCATGCGTATTGGTAGCAATCTGTTATTGTTGTAAATTTTATTTACAACAATAAATAATGTTTTCAAGCATCAATTGTTAACAATTTTTTTATTGTTGTAAATCAAACCGATCTCATTATTTCAGCAAATCTTTTATTCTCTCGCTTTTGCAATTGTTACGGTTGTGGTAGTATAAATTGTTTTCTTGGGAATTCAATTCCAAAGCAGAATTTTCGCTTTAGTATTCATTGCATTGCCTATTTTATCGCGCCTGCTCCCAAGTAATATTTTTTTGAAACGTGGCAACAGATATTTGATTTCAGGTTTGTTTGTTTTTTTGTTTTACTTTCTCGTATACGAAGTATACAAAGAGAAAGTATCTCCACTACGAATCTCCACTTAGAAAGTATACGAAAAAGTTTAGGGGAGACCACTCCCGTTGGTTTATCATGTAAAGATTATGGGGTCTATTATTGTTACCCCCAATTGGTTTGGGGGTGGGTCCCCACCCCACCCGGGGGTACCAGAATAGACCCCTATATTTGCTCCAACCTCAAAATTTCATTTATTTCATATTGAGATTCAAAACCCACCGAATGGGTTCGGTAATATGACTATGAGATTCCACTAAGCTAACTGTTGAAAATAATAAGATAGACTGATTCTGTCATGAAGCATGTTTCAAAAGTAAAGCTACTATGTCCACAGGTAGAAATATGATGTTTTGAAGCCCTAGTTGGCAAACAGTTGGCTTGATCTGTTTTCCTTGTCTTCGCTGCAGCTTAACATTCCTGTGCTAAATCTGGTCCATTAAAATGTAATTACAATTGTTGCACCGAAACAGAATCCATCATTCGTTTCTTTTTATGCAATATATGAGTGTCCAGTGGATAGTCGCAAATTAACTTTTTCGTTCTTGAGAACACATTTTCTATCGACAAATGCAATGAAATGGGGTTGTGATTGTTTTGCAGGTAAAACCGATGTTCATGACGAATACAGACGGCTTGACCATTTTCATTCTTTAATGAACTTCCTCAAAGAACTGAAGAAGGAATTCGAGAAAACGGCATCTCACATTGAGATAGTTGGATGAAAGGATATCATAAGCGTCTAAGACAGTAATGAGCCAATTACGGCCCGAATAAATGTTCCATCCGGCGGCGATTTTATTACCAAAATTTAATCATACCAAATTTTATTACCAAAATTTAATCATACCAAATTTTATTTATCTAAGTCATCGTGTTAAGGAGTTATTGTGTTCACAAGTATGCGATTATAGAAACCAACAGACAGTCAACCCTTTCACGGATTTGGCCCAAAATTTGATACGGACCTACATTCCTGGTGATAAAACTGTGTACTAAATTTTATCCATCTAGCTAATTAAGTTTTTGAGTTATAGTGTTCACATGAACGCGTACAGAGAGACAGGCAGACTTCTCGTGGACGGATTTTGTTCGCAATTTTATATAAACCTACAAATTATGTGTAAAGATCACATACCAAATTTCATCGCTCTATCTCTACTAGATTTCGAGTTATCATGTTCACAGACAGACACAATTCCGAAATTGTGTTTTTCGAACTCGGGGATGTCTAAAACGTAAAGATTCATCAAAAGCTCGAATTCGAATTTTTTGACGATTACAATACTTTCTCTTTGTATACGAGAAATTAAAAACTGTATACAGTTCGTCTAATAATGCTGCCCTCAAATTCACCAGTAGATCTTTTCCAAAATCAACCTCTTTTTAGTCTTTTCCCTGGTGAAGCAATTTGTAATAAGTTGATCTCCTGCTTCTTGGCTAATTTTTTTATGGTGCTTATAGAAACGCCGGCAATTTGACTGGTCCATTTTTGTAAGATGTGTGACTCGAACAATTAACCCCTTCTTGATCGGCGTCGCATGTAATACATTCGGCTCTTTTGTGCCCGTGCGCTATTTAAATCCGTAATTAATTCAACGTAACAATTAATTTTAATTACAAAAATCACCCGGTTACGCTTAAATGTCTTACGGCCTTATTCACCATTCATGGTTAAACCATGGTCAGCAGTTAAATGATGGTTCTGCTATCATAATGCGAAAGCTGAGCGAAATGCGTTCCCAAATATATAGCCTGGCGGGTTGCTATTTTGGCATGGTATCTCAATTTCTATGTTGTTGGCGATTTTTAAAATTACCCTCAGCCTTCTAGCAAAACGA
>BGPR01006153.1:0-32149 GCA_013235015.1 Araneus ventricosus | reverse complement strand
TGGAGGGCTCTGATTGGACAAGCGAATCTGACGTAGCTATGCTTTGCTTGTTTGTTTACCTCTGACCACGCCCTGACTGATTCTTTCAACTAGCGATAGCGAAATGTTCTTTGTGTAATACCCATGGCTATTCAGAATTCCAATCTTCCCCCTTCTTTTGAAACGAAGTTGTTAAAATCGTTGAAGATGAAACCATCGTTCGAAGCAACTTTAAAAGTGTTTCCGATGTGTATTCATGGATAGGAGAATATGGAAGAACATCGGACACGAACTTGAATCTTCGATCTTCTAGACCGTTTAGAACAAAGCTTGTGTGCTGGTAAGTAGGAATAATTATTTGAAATCATTATCTTTTAGACGATGTAAGTTGTAATTTGTAATCCTATATCAGGCATTATTTCAATACTTATATTTATTATGGTTTAAGTTAACTATTAAAATACGAATTTTAATGTTTCAGATCTGAATGAAGCAAATCTAACGACATTTAATCAGGAAGAAGAAAGATTCCCCTTTTGAAAGCAAATTCAAGCAATATCTTGGAGAAAAAATTAGTATATTTAGAGTTTTAAGTACTATAAATAAGATAGGCGTGTCTCACTGTTGATGCGATGTGCAGAAGAGTGACGTCAGATTCGTTTGTCCAATCAGAGCCCTCCAAAGTTACAATGGTGCTCTGCTCGAGTACAGAATGCCTATATGCAGACCGGTACACAAATCACTGACTGCGCATGCGGAAACGACGCCGAAAATAGTTTCAACTCGCATTCCAAAACAAATGTTCTGACACTTTCTCTTGGCGACAAACAACTGGCGAGTTTAAGGGAAAGGAAGTGAGTACGCACTCAGGTTAACCGAATTTTGTAATCGATTTCTCAGTCACTTTCTGATGCACTAAAGCTCTGAAATTTTGCAAAGTTACTAGTTCTCGATGACCATATAATATTTTAAAATTTTCAGAACTTAATTACTAGGAAATCGATAAATTTAAATTGAACTTTGATTGCATACCAGAGGTGCTATCTAATAAAGAATCTGAGAAAATGGCGGAAACAAGCCGCCATAATATTTACAAAAAATAAATAATTTATGAAACATATTAATAATTAAAAAGTAGAATAAAAACAATAACGTTTTTAGAAATACGTTTATGTTAATGTACTATAAAGTAGAATATACTTTTTTTCAAATTAAAATTATGGACATCAAATAAAAATCGTAAAAACATGGAGCGCTGAAAAAAATACGGCGAGGAAATTAAGTCACAATGAACATCATAAGTAATAAAATTCTATCTAATTCCATTACTAAAATTAAAAATATATTTTATAAATTTGATTAAAATTCCAATTTACTTAGAACATTTCTATCAACGCCTCATGCTTTTACGAATTTCTTTTGACGTCCATATTTTTTATTTAAAAAATTTTTACTATAACATTAATAAAAGAGTGTTTTTTAACTGTTAAAGAAAAAAAAAGACTGTTTATTTTTATTATTTCTATTATTAGCTGGGCCACAGTAGCCTAGTGGTAAAGTCTCTAGTTCAGCGCTCGAGGTTTCCAGGTTCAAAACCTGATTCCATTGAAGTGACGGAAATGTTCCGAATGACATATCATCTAATAAAGGTGTATAAACAAATTGGTACAGTCGTCAACAAAAAAATGGGACACCTCTGTAACTTTGGAATTTATTATCGGGTCTTCACAAAACTAGTGTTGATGTGAATGGCTCAAGAGGACAAGTTTATTCAGATAAAAAAAAACTAATTAACCTACTTAATTCTCGGAATTTTCCCATTACGACGATCAATTTTTTTTCGCTGAATATACTCCCGAACATGAAATCAGCCTCCCAAAAATTTTTATAGAGTTCTGATTAAAATTTAGAGATTTATAGGGTTTTGAAAACGGCCTTTCCCATGTTAACTGAAATTTAAGCACTTTTGACGATATCTTGGAAAGTATTATGTATTTCTCAAAAAAATTTTCACTCACTAAAAGAACACTATATTTTTACATAAAGTCATGAAAAAAATTCATAAATGAAAAAATTAATAATTTTTACAAAATTTTTAAAAATGACTGTGAAAAAAAGTGAATTGTAACGTAGTAAAATTTTAACATGAAAGCAAAGCTGAGACGCCATAACGTCGGTTTCCAAAAGCTCAAGCACATATCTATAATAATTTCCGAAATATTTACAAAAAACTGCGAATTCCCACTGTTGACAGGCAACACCCACTTTTTGAGGGACCGTATATTAAATTTATTCGCATTTGTCGGTCTACTTTTCCTGACGCCGGTGATTCATGAGAAGTAGAAACCTCGAGATAATTCGTACGAAATAGAATTTTTCAATAACAGGTTTACTTCTAAATAGGCCAAAATTTGCAATTGTAATTATCTGAATTGTATTTTAGAAATTTATCGACTTATTGGACTCTTTAACCCTCCAGCCGTTAGGGTTTCAGATTACTACGTTTAACGAAATTGTCACGCTGAAATAGAAGGTTATTCTTCAAGTTGTGAGGTTTTGGACAAAGGGATTTCAACCCCCTTTTGTGGTCATTTTCGCGCCGTAGGGGTCTATTAGACCTGTTATCGTTCAGCAGTAGCAAATGACCTCTAACCTCGATTCTTTGTGACAGAATCCTTTGTTAGAAGACCCTTCTTTGAGTATTCTCAGAAAAGTTGGTCAAACTGACCCTCCCGTGACCACAGACACTCCCTCTCATTATGTCGCCGAGTGACACCTGGGGGAAGAGAAAAACGTGTAGAAGGAAAATCTCGGGTCTGACACTTATATGGAACTTTTCTTTCCCGAGACAGTCTCGTGTCTGCCGTTATGAGAGGGAAAAAGTTCACTCGGATATCTCGGGCCTGACGCTAGGAGGGTTAATAGTTACGTTTGAAAAGAAACTACAATTTTAAACGAAATCTTGTTCATACACTCGACAACTTTCGCTCCAGCATTATACCTTTACTCATGGATATACATTAACACCACTGTATACCCGCGAGCTCGCAACCCAATGGGTATACGTGGAAGGAAGTGCATACCTTGTTCCCGGAGGGAGACATGATTGACCTCACATCTGTCCTTGCTTCCGTTAAGTTGTCCTGACCCCCGTGCGATGTGTCCAAAGGCAACGGAGCACAGAGGCTTCTTGAATGAATGCAATTGTACTCAAACTGGCCATAAAGGGTATCGATTGGATTTACAGGGCCAAAGGGCATAATGGACCTTATGCACCGTTTGGGTTCGAGAGTATAAAAAAACAGCTGTGGAGGAACAAACAAAACGATCGGCCTATAAGCGACTCAGAAATAAAAGCAGTTATGAGACAGCTGTTTAAGACTGACCAATGGCTGTCTCCGGCAGGTCACGTGTCGGAGGATGTGACGTCACATGCATAAGGTCCATTGAATTTTGAAATGATGAATAATGATTAGATATGGTATGAGAAACCACACATTACAATACGCTTGATATGAAATTGGCAAGAGAATAAAATGGTAGCTCAAAATTGGGAAGGGTGATTCAGAACACTGTTCAGTAACTTACAGGCAATTCAATCCTGTTTGGAGAAACAGGAACACGTAATCGAATACGGCCATCTAATTTATCACTTTCAATTAGGAAACTTGGAGGGCAGTGACCATAACCTGTTTGGTTTTTCTTCGCTGTTGTTTGACATCCCTGTGCTAAATCTGGTTTCTTTTGCGAAATGCTCTCCATGATTCATTTTAATGGCATAATTAAGCATGCTCTTTCGAAAAAGAGCACGCATTCTTTCGAAGAAAAGCATTTTATAGCATATTCTTTCAAAAACGAAAGAATATGCTTTCGTCAGGGCTGGATTAAGCCCTGTAGGAACCTATAGGCAATACAAGCTCAGGGACCCCCCTTTCTTCTCCTCAATTTCCAAATCAAAATATTTTTTCGTGTGTTTTCATGTAATCTGTATACAGTTTTTAAGTAACAAATATTAAGAAAAACTATAATAGCAAAATATTTAATGTTGTGTCACCTTCAGGAGAGTGGGTTTCAGTACTTCACAATTAAAAAAAATTTATAAAATTTAAACTTAAAAGTATTTTTAAAAAATGGAAAAGAATTACAAATTTTTTTTAACACTTTCTAATTACCCTAATGCAAAGTTTGCCCGGACTGTTCAGTCAGTCAACCAACTGCACAACAAACTGGATTAGACTGGCAAGGGAATCTGAAAACATGAAAAATTTTTAAGAATAATGTTCTGAAATTTCAGCAATATTTGATTTTAATTTAAATAAGTTCGTGTACGGTTCTTGAAATTAAATGAAAGCACTTAATTACCTTGAAAATAATGCAAAAAAGATTAATAGGCGTCGGGGGCCCCAAAAATTGCGAGGCCCTTAGATATTTTTCTACTTTGCCTATTTAATAAACAGGCACTGGGATTCAGGTGGGAATGTTATGAAGCGACAAAATATAGCGAAATGATATCGTGAATTCTACAAGTAGAAACGATTATGATGATGAATACAGGCGCGGTAGATGATCTGCTTTCTCTGATGAACTTCTTCGAGGAATTCGGGAAGCATTTTGAGCAAATCGATGTCTCACGATGAGAGAATTGAGTGAAGAAATACTAGAAGAGATGAAATAAATGTGGTTTCGGCAGCAGGTAGTAAAATTCTGTGATTCTGGATTTCATCCTTCGACAAACGTTAAATGCATACATCAGTAGCGAAGATTTTATTTTTATATCACTAATTGTAAAATAATGTCAATTCCCACTAGTATTATGGAAATTTGACGCCTAGATCAGGATTGCCGTATCAGAATGGCAAAATAAGACCAAACCTTCTTAAAAATAAGGCCAAATTTGAAAAAGTGATAGAAGTACATATTTTTCACTAAATTATCATTAGAATAGGGCTTTATTTTATGACAACGAATCACGTTAGATTAATATATGTACAATACTTTATTAACAAAGCAACTTTGAAATGAAAAAAAACCTGCCCATAAATCGCTTTGAAGAACTTCTGTTCTTGCCAATTCTACATGAAACAGCCGAACAAAATATATTAACTCGTGTGAACAAAAATATGCAGTACTATTTTGGAATTTGATTATAATAAATGAGAAATGATTTTGCACTCTTAAAAGATGACTAACAGTAAAAAATTCCATTAATATAAATGAAATTGGTTTCAAGCTCATAATAGAATGTTTCCAATAAGTGATAAAAATTTCAAAAACACACAATTTTTAGACACTGTCGTTCTAAATATTATTTTTGAAGGCTTTTTATTAACTAACTAAAAGATTTGTGCACGTATAGGACGGGCTTTTAGCTTGCAAACAATATCTCAGATTTGATTGTCACAAATTTACTAATGAAAATCTGTTGAAGAAAATCTTATGCAGATTGCTAGAGTGCTTTAAAAATTTTTTAAAAAAATGAAAAACTGAAGTAATGAATCAATTGACACTAACTTTCGTTCTTTCCGAGTAAATATAATGCAAAATCCACTAACAGAAAAACATGCATTACCAAATACAAAATCAAAAATGATGAATGCAAATCTCTAAGTTAAAGGAGCCTTTCTCAGCGTAAGAATGGTTAAGGAATATTCCTAAGACCATTAGAATAGAGAGAACTCAAAATACTCGAACATTTTCCCTTTCAAAGAAAAGGGAACTTCACTTCCCCTCTCAAAAACCACTCCGAACCCTCCCCTGTTCCCCCACTCCGAATTCTAAGAAAAGAAACCCCTCCCCTGTTCACTGCGTCTGATTTCTGTGGCCACGCCCACATTCCTGCGCGTTAGAGGCCTTTTCACGGCTTTTATATTTTAGATTGGTAGGTACTTCATTCATTACCAAAAGTACAATTAGTTTTTTAAAATTAGTTGTTAAAAATTATGTACCCTGTTTCTCAAATAACCCTAGCATTTCGCAGTTTTGTACTGCTAGCATATGTTTCGTTGAAGAATTCGGTCAGGCACAAGGAATAACAACAGAGAGAGTGGTTCTTTAAATGCTTCTCCAAATAGCACCTCCTTTCTTGCAGAAACAGAAACATACCTCACGCTAGAGACACTGTGGCAATCATAGTCACAAAGGAGATAGAAACCCTGTTCTGCTCAGGAATTCTCTCGTTTGACGGCTGACCGTGGATCATTTGAAAAGTTTAATATCAAAATTTTATTAAAAAGTAGAATTAGTTATAATACCTAGAATTAATTATCACGAGCTCATGAAATAAAGCCAAAAAAAGTTCAAAAAATGGTTTTAAGACCAAATAAAAATTCCTAAGTTCAAGAGCATTGAAAAAGGCCAAATTCCCAAAATTTGGCCTTTAGAAAGCCAACATGGCAACCCGGTTCTAGATGCACACTTAAAAAAAAGCATATATCTGGCAGATCATTTTCTTATTATCTACTTTCTTTTTATCTATTTGTGTGGTAAGTAATTCACCAACAGCAGTAGACCGCAATCAAGAGAAAGAATAATTTATTGTTTACAAAAAAAAGATGTATACACTTCAGGCAAATATTAACAAATCAGAGACAAACGCGCTAAAGAAAAAAGATTATGACTTCATTACATCAACGAAAGTGAAACCGGATATAAGTGAGACGTGGATCGCGATTACAGATTCCATACCAGGGTTGCCATATTGGCCTTTTTAAGGCCAAATTATCGAAATTTGGCCTTTTTTCAAAGCCCTTGGCCTTAGGAATCTTCATTTGGCCTTAAATTCATTTTTGGCCTTTTATTGGCTTTATTTTCGTTAATGACTTTTAGAACAATTTTTAATTAGTTATTCTATTGTTTTTTAATAAATTTTTGATATTACTCATTTCAAATGATGTATAATGAGCTGTCAAACGAAATAGCTCCTGAATAGAACAAGGATGCTTTAAATTTATTTCACTTAAATTTTAGTTTATTAATAGAACATTGAACATATGCCTATCAAGTGGGATTCGTTTTCATGAAGGATAGTTGTTTTTCTAACAGCAAGGGATGTTTTGAATCAATTTGTCAAATTTGGCCTTTTTTGGCCTTATTTTTAAGAGAGTTTGGCCTTATTTTGCTATTTTGGTCTGGCAACCCTGTTCCATACGAAACAATTTCCGTTTGCTTCCTCGCAGAAAGATAAAGGGTTGATGACGTATTCTTTTATGCCGATTGAAGTTCATTTCTGCATAGATAATGAAGAGAGTCGCATTCAAGTTTGCTTGAAGTTATCGAAGGAAAGGGGTGATTTATTTTACTCGGACGAATAAGAAGTGTCATATTTAGCGAAAAGGACTATTTAAAACGCGGAAAAGAAATGAAGGAATTCATCTTCACATGGGGTGTTGAAAACATCAGCTACTCTTGGCACAAAACAGGGGAAGAGATAGTCAGTCCGACATTCTGCGCAGCCCCTTTGCAGAACACTGCTTGGACATTAAAATTGTATCCCAGAGGACGTGATAATAGTGATTATTTAAGTTTGTATTTAATCAGAGAAAGAGATCAAGTTCCCATAAACTTAGCAGTCAATTTTGAACTATCTTGCGTATACGCAGACACATCGGCACTGCATTCCTGTTTTGTTCCAGAAACTTTTACAACGTTTTCGGAAGGAGGATATTACGGATTTGGGGAATCATGTTTTATAAAAAGATATGAAGTTTTCGGTCGAAGGAAGACTCTATATTTGCCACAAGACATTCTTACGTTGCGCTGCAGAATGTGGAGAGATGAAGATGATGATGAATTCGGACAAATTTTTGGACGTACTCGACTTACGACAGAGCGAATCGTTTCAGTTGAAAACATCTATCTTGAGAATTTGATGAACAAAACCTTTAACATCCAATCAAAGCACCAAAATGAAGCATTAATGTCAGTTGGCATAGTGTATTACGACGACAAGATAAAACTTGGTATAAATCCAATTAGTGGAGATATGAAGACGTTCACTTGTAAGGTAACGTTTGTGGATAAAAGAACGGGACGAAGACTGTGTGAACACATAAGCTGTTTTTTCGGTAGACCTCACTCGGAAGTATGGCAATTGCCTTTTACAGAAAGGGTGCTGCCTACAGAAAATGATAATTCAGTCACAAGTAATTTTGAAATTTTAACCGATTGTATGTATTCAACAGGAGAAGAGGTTAAAATGATTGAAAAAGATTGCCCAGTTAGAATTCCAGAATTTCTTTCCAATTATATAATTAGTTGGGTCCCCAGTGTAAGACAAGCCGATTACCCAAGTATCTCTAAGGATCTATGGGCTTTGTATAACGATCAAATTCTTTGTGATGTGGAATTGAAAACTCAAACGAAATCTTTTTTTGTGCACGAAGTTGTACTGTGTGCACGCTCTCCTGTATTCTTGGCCATGCTAACACGAGAGATGAAAGAGAAGATAAACAAATATATTGAGATAGAAGACATTTCGGCTGACACTTTAGAGAAATTTCTCGCCTTCCTTTACACCGATGCCTTTGAAGACCTAGAATGGGATGCAGTCGCTGAGGTTTATTATGCTGCTGATAAATATCAAGTAGAACGACTGAAATTTTTATGTCGTTCTTATTTTCTGAAAAATGACGATTTTGACAATGTTTGTGAATTATTGATTTTAGCAGACAGACATCAAGACTGTGAATTAAAACGCAAAGCGCATGATTATATTTGGAGAAATGAAGAGAAAGTATTCAGGTCCTCCACGTGGAAGAAGTTTGCTGATGAGCAACCACAGCTGGCCATGAAAACGATGCTCTCGAAATATGAAGAAAAAGGTAATTTTTCAAATTGATACCTAACGTGATTTTAAAACTATAATTCTGAGTTTTCTTGCCAACAATTTTGTTTATATTCTCGGTCGAAAAATATATCGCATTTATTGCGATTCGGTTTTTAAATATAGTTTGGGTTTTATTTTCTATAAGGGTTAATGTGTGTAACTGTAATAATTATGTTTTAAAGTTAATTGTTGTTAATTTGCAATAGAGCAAAAAAAAGGATTTAATGAAATTTGATTTAATTTTATTTTTAAATTGGAATAGAAAATAATATCGAAATTGTCTTTTTTTTTTGCAACGTATTTTCGATTGTTTCATTGATATAATTCACTTCCTAGCAGACCCTGCTCTAGGGGTGTGCAGCCTGTGCCGCGGAAGCGTGTAGGGGCGCCAATTCCTAATAACAAATTTAATAATTCGCGCGCTGTATATGGCTGCCGACTGAAACACAATAGAAATATTTTTCTATAATTAAATCATTTACTACAGTTAACCTTACGCACATTTTACGACATATCGTGCATCGTATTACACATATATCGAGTTATTTTAGCATAGATACAATTTGCAATTATTTTTGTATCTGTACTTATTACCCTAATAGTAAACTAAGATTTTATAAATAAAATTGCACATAAATATATAAAAATAACGATATAAATATGTAATACGATGCACAATTCAAGTATCTATTGCAAACGCGCGCCCGCTCGAAGGTTAAATCTTAATAATTATAGTTAATAAGTGTAGTTAATAAAATAGTTGAATCTTTTAGCGTATGTACCCCTACGATATATACAAGGGGGGGCGCCGCAATAATTGTGCACAGAGCGCCGAATACGCCTGCTCTGCTGCCTAGTATTCATGTTTTTTTGGTTTTGTTTTAATCCTGAATATAATTCATAGAAAATGGATAATTATAAATACAAAAATATCTTGGTTGAAATCTTGAAGTTGGTACACACTGTTACGATGGTGCCACGCAACACCTCCTAAATATAAATCAATTTATATTTAGGACAGACATGGGCAAACTACGGCCCGCGGGCCAACTCCGGCCCGTCGGAAGGTTTTATCCGGCCCGCGGATAGAATTTTAATTTGCCGGTCCGATTGAAATTAAAAGAAAATATGATTTATATATTATATAACCATCTCCTTTTCTACTTTGTGCTTTGTATTACCATGCCTTTCAACGTAAATTGAAGCAGTGAGGTCAGATTTGCAGCTTGAATTAATTGAGTTGCAATCTAACAATCATCTCAAGCAGTCGATTTTAAATATGACAAAGTTAGAGTTTTACAAATCATTATCGAAAGTAAGTTTCCCAAATTTAATACCTCACGCCCAGAAAATCATTGATATGTTTGCTTCATCTTATATATGTGAACAAGTGTTTTCAACTATGAACCTTAGAAAGAATTATTTCAGAAGTAGACTGACAGATGAGCATTTAGCCTCGTTCCTTAGAATCAGTACATCTCACTTCGAACCTCAATATAAGGAACTTTTAAAAATGAAATCGCAATTTCATTCATCTCATTAACATATTTAAATTGTAATACTTGTATATTGTTTTTTTAAGTTGGCCCGCCAAACTTTTTTTTTCGATTTTTTGCCCGCGACCGAAAAAGTTTGCCCATCCCTGATTTAGGAGGATTCTGTATATTTAGGAGATGTTGTGCCAAGTCCCCAAAGCTATTGTTGTAACTTGAGCTACAATAATCCCTAAAAAGGGAAATTACTAGCATGCACCTTCCCTAAATCAGGCTGGTAAAAACATGAACGAGTGAGGTTTAAAGTATAGAATCGGTAATCTGCCGGTTTATATATCATTATTCTAAATGTTCTGTTGTGTGAAATACGTATTCGTGAATGTGTTTATGTCGTGTTGGTTGGTGTTCGTTAAATAAATAATTGAAAAATGCCAAAGGGACTGATAATTTGAACTCATCGGGCGAACAAATCGGGCCTTAGGCTTAACGCCACATACGTTTCCTAAAGGAAATAATATTATCCGTATTATCTTGACTTGTCTGTTTTTCCTGATTTGCGGTCTATCACTCAATGTTTCTATTTGCCGCTGTAATTTCGATTCTAGCTCGATACCTTTATCTTTATACTCTTCGTTCGACGCTATTTCAGCTGCCATTTCGATTTTTAATTGCACACTCACATCAGACTTAATCAATTCATTTAATTTTCCTGTGAGTTGAGATTACCTTTCTTTTAATAGTTTTATCTATGCATCATAATTTTGATCGGTGATGAAAATCCCGAAACTGCATTTAATGCAATTCCTCCAAGATAACTTTATAGATATGTAATTTTTTTAAATTTTAGTTAAATAATGTTCAGTGTAACAGGTTTGAGAAAAATGCACGATGCGATAGAAACACAAATTAGGTCATCGCAATCGTTGGGTTAGCTACAGGCACATATAGTAACTTATTGTGTCCCGTAATTCTGCAAAAGTTACCCGAACAATTGAATTTAAATTATAATCGTCAAAGTAAAACAGACAAATTATTTGTTATTACTAATTTAGTAGAATTCATAAGAAAGGAAATACAGTCACTAAAAGAAGTATTCGGACACTTGAACGAAAAAAAATTGAAGTCGATTATTTCTGTTAATTTTGAGAATGACTATAACTTTTTGTAGTATCTTATAAAACGTACTATTAGACATAATTGCAGAAAAAGTGGCAGAATAAATTAAATAATTACATGACTTTTACACTTTTCATTACCAATAAGGTGAAAACAAATGTCAAAGTATTCGGACAGTGAGAGAAATTGAAATCTTTTGGCGATGAATCAAAAGAAATAAAATGCTTATTTGCTTTAAGGTACGTCAACCCTTTGATTAATCAGTCCTAGCAATAAAAATCAGAAAGTATTTTGTAACGTGAAAAAAAAAGTCGAAAGAAACCCGAAATTAGAATTGAAATGAAAAAACTCATTGTAGGACACTCTAAAAGTGGAAAATATATTCAAAAAATAAATGATATTTTAAAAATAAGTAAATTAACAATATTTAGTATAATTTCTAAATACAGGAAAGCTGTCTCTGTAAAAAATAAAGCACAGGCAGGACGGCCAGCAATTTTAACACCTCGCAAGCAGAAGTGGTTTGTTAAAAAAATCATTATCAATCCGAAGATAAGTGCTGTTAAATTAACGCTTGAAAGCTAGAAAACGTTTCAGGAAAATATCTCATCCTGAAACTGTAAGAAACATATTGAGGAATCACGACTTTCATGCTCGAGTTGCTAGTAAGAAAACGTTTATTAGTGAAGTGAACCAGAAGGAGAGATTGAAATTCGCTAGATGTTATTTTTTAAAAAACCAAAAGAGTTTTTGGAGTCTGTAATTTTTGTTGATGAAAGTAAATTTAATGTTTTGGTTCAAATGGAAAGCAAAAGGATTGGAGAAAAGTATAAAGGTATGAGCTTAAACTAAGAAATCTTCGTGCTACAGTGAAACATGGCGGCGACAGCCAACTTGTCTGGGGTTGCATGAGTAGCTTTGGAACATGCAACTTAGAATTAATTGACAGCAAAGTCAGAACATATGGTTATTTAGACATTCTTAAAAGAAATATAAGACAAAGTGCTCAAAAAATGGGAATTTTGGCCAATTTTAAACTCTACCAAGACAACGATCCGAAGCATACGTCCCATATTTGTAGGTTATGGGCTCTCTATCATTGTCCTATGGTCATTAAAACGCCAGCCCAAAGCTCCGACCTTAATCCCATAGAACATTTATGGGATAATATACAATAACGTTTGCATGAAATTAATATTACGAGCAAAAATATCCTGAAAGAAAAACTAATTGAAGCATGGAGAAATATTTATCCTAATATATGCAAGCAATTAGTCAATTCAATGCCAAATAGTTTGGATAGTTTATAATAAAAAACAAGGGTCGGCCAACAAAATACTAAAATAGTGCTTTCAAGCAGTAAAAGTGATTTTTGTTAATTAATTTATAAGTGTCCGAATACTTTTTGGACTGAAAATCTGTTGTAAACGTATTATAGCGTTAATTATATTTTAATTTTTAAGTTTAAAAAAACTATTTCAGTAGCATATGTGTTTTCACACCTTGTATGATTTAAAGATAAGATAAATTTTGCAATATATTGTTTTAATATTTTTTATTTGATGTATAAAGCATAGAGCTATAAATAAACAGGAGATGGCATGCACTGAAATTCGTGAGGTCTTAACCGCAACCGCGGCGCCATATTGTGACTACAAAAACAAATCAAAGCACGTTTTGTTTTGTCATAGAGCTATCGTGATTTGTCGTTCTTAAAACTGCTTAATGGTGACTTTATTTCAGCAATTAAGCTATTATTTACAGATTAATTTAAGATAAAAGCGCTATGTAATGGTTTCCTGTGTTGCAATTAACTGTACTAATAGGATATCTAAGAAGATTCCTTGCGTAACTTTTCACCGGTAAGATTTTGTTTATCTTATTTGTTCAATTTGAGTCTTTTTCAAAATCGTGTATAATTAATAGCATTAACAGTTTATTTATCCTGAAAAGTCAAAGCCGATAAAAGAAAACTGTTGCATATGCAATTTCTTCATATTTTGTTTCAGTCTGTGTAAGATAAAAGCACACTTGAAACAACTTATGTTTTATGAAATAATAATTCTTTACCCTGTATTTGATGTTTCCTACATAATATATACAAATATTAATGAATTGTTCTTAAAATATGGGTATAAAAGTTATTTCAAGATAATATCGCATCAAAATATCATCACCAAGTGAGATATGAAAATAATATTTGTTCAAAAAATATTTGTTCCAATTGTTTGAAATGGAAATTTCACGGTGGGTGACTGTTTAAAGCATATTAAATCATACTTATACTATCCTTTAGCAAATTTTATTGGCTTTCTGCTAGTTATAAAATTTTTCTGAAGAATATTTTAAATTTAGAGTTATAAATTTTTAAATAAATTAACCCAATTTGCACCAGTTTTCGCCACCTCTATGCACTAGTTTTGGCCACACTAATATTATATTTTTAACAGACATTTTAATGAATTTTAAGTAAAAATAAATCATTTTTATGCAATATATATTTTAGTACATTATTTTCTGTTATTTTAAAAATTATTTTTTTGATGAATTTATAAAGATATGTAATAAAGTTTACCTAAACTGATTTTAGCTGCAAATTTCAGTTTTTTTTAAAAGAAACAGGAATGCAGAAAGCAATAATTTAATTTGGTTGATAAAATACAAACTATAATTTAATTTGTTTGATAAAATACAAACTATATATACTCGCATATATATTTTTTTGATAAAATATGAAACAAAAAATGGGGAGAGGAATAAACTTGCATTGCAAAAGCCTAGATTTTTTTTAAATCTTACAAATCAAGAATTTGCATTATTATACTCACTAACAATATTCACAAATATGCATTTTTATAATTTTTAATTGCAACATTAATCAAATTTATCAGAATCATTTTTAAAATTAGAGCAATCTATGCATATAAAAGAATATTCCTCATCACTCGAGTTTGGTTCCTCAAGTTGAAATTTTCTAACATAAATGTGAGTTAAACATTCAAAATGGATATGTTTTTGACATTCCATTTGAGTGGCCTTAACTGCATTACCAACCTTAGACGGTAACAAAATTTTTTTATGGAAATGCTACCTGCCTTCTTACTTTTAATTGGAGCCATTACTATGTAAAATGAAAACAAACCAAACTAAATAAGATACTTTTATTTTAGAAACAAAACCAAATCAGTTTACTTTTATTTCAGAAACAAAAGTAAATCAGTTGCATTTATTTTAGAAATAAAATTAAATTAGTTGATTTTATTTTATCCAGATATTCATAAATTTATGTAATAGCTAAAAACACAATAATGAAGTTATGTGGTCAAAACTGGAACATGTAGTGTTCCACTTTTGGACACCTACATGGCCAAAACTGGCACATATAGTAAATTTAATGTACCAGTTCTGGCCACCATCCATTTAATCTTAAAAATAATTACTTTTGATATGAAATCGGAATAAAAAGAAAGCTTACCTCATAAACCTTAAGGGTAATCAGTTTTATATTAATCATTTAATTCTGAGAGCTTCATGATGAAAAACTGCAAATACTTGTTCCTTAACAGTTGTGAGTATACAATACATGATCATGCATTTATTTTTTTTACAAGTCACATGTTTAAGAAAATGAACCAATCAGATTTAAAATAGTAAAATAAGGATTTCTTAAAGTGTTGGAATACTTATTATTGGCTAATTTGAAATTACTGGTTAACTATTGGAAAAACAGATCCAATGTGGTCATAACTGGTGCAGTGGCCAAAACTGGAGCATCTACCCTATAAGTTATAAAACAAAACTAATGTTGAAAAAATGAATAAAAAAAAGTTGTTATGTGTTAACAACAAAATTATTTCAATCGCGTTTTCGGAATTTTCCGTCATAAGAGAAAAGGTCAAAGAACAGCTTACTCCTTCCGCTTGAAGGCAGAGCGTCTCCGCGAAGTTTCTGGTAGTCACAAGATGGCCGCCGCTCCTCTGACAGTTACTTCACTCGCGCCTATAGGGAAGGATAGGAATGCCCACTCCTTCTTATTCATACCTCCATGGTATAAAGTGTTATTCATCTTGGTGTCCGAATACTTTTTTGGGTGACTGTAGAATGCAGGGAAGCTTCGTTAATATTAGCTAATCCAAAAAAATCTATTGTAAAAGAATATTCATCTAGAAACAAAACGGATCAAGGTTAATAGAATTATTATTCTAATACTACAAGAAATGGTTACTTATACCATAAATCAAGCGCAGCTGCTCTGGCTACACATGTACATAGATTAGATTCGTATCAACATAAACATGAATATGCGAAGCAAAAATTGAATCCTTCTTCAGCTGACAGATTGATGAGTAATCAAAAATGTATTTTCTGTTCGCAAAAATCATATGAATCACGATTGCTCTCAAAGTATGAAAAGAAAAAATCGTTAACGGCTAAAGGGAAATGTTTCGTCTATTTTTAGAATCGTACAAGAAGATTCTTTAATAGTAATTATCAAAAATGTAAATAACACACACACACAACACTGTAGTTCCTTTTCACATAATTCTTTAATTTGCGGATACGAGCAAAGCGAAAGTAGGAATGTTGAGGCAGGGAATTTAATAATCCCCAGAGAAAATGATAATTCTGCTGCGACTATGGTTTCTCTTTCTGCTCAAAAATATAAAAGAAAAAATACCTCTTCCGGTTCGATTTTATTACAAACATTTTCGGTTTCAGTCAAAACAAAACTAGGAAGTAATGTTCAATTACGTTGGGGGGCGCAAATAAATGTTTTATCTTGAGAGAAGTAGTTGAGCTATTGGATTATTAACCCAGGCACGGGCCCATAAACAATAAGACATGGGCAGCGGGGCAGCGCACTCCGTAGGCGTCCTTGTTTCTTATTGATTTGTTAGTGTCAAGTGCCATAGTTTTTTACTTTCTCTTATACGAAGTTATACAAAGAGAAAGTATTGTAATCGTCAAAAAATTCGAACTCGAGATTTTGACGAATCTCCACGTTTTAGACCTCCTTGAGTCCGAAAAACACAATTTTGGAATTATGTCTGTCTGTTTGAACCGATAACTCGAAAATTATTAGAGCTTCGGGGATGAAATTTGGTATGTGATCTTGACACATAATTTGTAGGTTTCTATCAAATTTTGGACAAAATCCGTCTACGGGAAGTCTGTCTATGTCCGTGGTCATATGAACACTATAACTCAAAACCTTGAAAAGCTAGATGGATAAAATTTGGTACACAGTTTCATCATCAGAAATGTAGGTCTGTATCAAAGTTTGGATCAAATCCGTTGAAGGGTTGACTATCTGTCGGACTGTATAATTGCATACCTGTAAAAATTATATCTCCTAAACCCTTTGGCTTAGATAAATAAAAATTGGTTTGACGGTTGCTAACATTAATTATAGATTTCTGCCCAAATTTCGTTCCAATCGGTTAAAAAAAGGCGTTCAAGTTGCATATTCAATTTTTTAAATCCGATTCTCCATGCGCATGCATACTGGTAGCAAACTCTGTGCACGCGGAAGCTATGGAGAAAATTACGTTACTTTGTCCTTGAGCCGGCAAGAGTGGAACTAGCAGTGCTCTTTGAATATGATTTTTTACCTAAATATTTTATATAATCTACAATGTAAAACCTTCCGATATTCATTGGATTCTGGGTTACAGTAGGTTCGAATTTTTTTATCCATGTGGGGCAGGGGAATAAGCACCTTTTTGGGGAAATATACGAGAAATTTTAGGGGAGAGCACTCCCGCCTGTTAATTTCTCGTTTTCGAAGAGAAAGTACTGTAATCGTCGAAAAATTCGAACTCGAGATTTTGACGAGTCTCCACGTTTCAGACCTCCCTATGTCCATAAAACACAATTTTGGAATTATGTCTGTATGTGAACACGATAACTCAAAAACTATTAGAGATACAGGGATGAAATTTGGTATGTGATATTTACACATAATTTGTAGGTTTCTTTTACATTTTGGACAAAATCCGTCTACGAGAAGTCTGTTCGCGTTCATGTGAACGGATAACTCACAAACTTGAATAGCTAGGTGGATAAAATTTGGTACACATTTTTTTTATCAGGAATGTAGATCCGTATCAAATTTTGGACCAAATCCGTTAAAGGGTTGACTGTCTGTCTGTATAATCGCATACTTTTGAATGCAATAACTTCTTTAAAAAATTACTTACATAAATAAAATATTGTATATGGCCTTGTATTGTATAACCTTAATTGTAGATTCGTGTTACATTTTTGTGTCGATCGGTTAAAAAAAAGGCATTCAAATTGCATATTCGGTTGCAATTGTGTATTGGCGACAGTTAACTGCCGCCAAGCGGTTGTTTACAGTATGATTTCCTCTCGTCTTGGCGCGGTCTACGAAGGAAATTGTAGCGAGCGGCAAACGCGATTTTCGGAAATTAAGGCAACCCCCCATAAATTGAAACTTCGTTCTGACATTCTCCAGATGGAACCAGGGGTGTGGTGAAATATTGTATGATATCTGTAATAAAATTTCTTACTCAAAAACGTTAAATTAAATCTTATTAGTTGTGGTACCCTCAGCGCGCATAAAAATTGCAAAAATAAGCAATTCTTATGCGGGCCAAAGACACTTTTTTTTACAAAATATGGAGTTTTTGGGAATACATAAATTTTATGTTTCATTGTAAATCACCATTTATAATTTGTTTCTCAAAATACCCAGGCCTTGGGTAAATACCCGGGTTATATACCCCAAAAATTTTACCTTCTCACTGGGTATTTACCCACCCCACATTGCTGGTCGTATGCGAGAAAGTTTCGGGTGAGGCCACTCCAGCTGGTTTAATTGAGTGTTATAATTTAGGCTCCCGAAAATTCAGTTTTGACACTTTTTTGCTCTCTAAAAGGTTAAAAGGTAAAAAATACCAATGAATGCCATCATTTCATCTCTCGGTGTTTCATTCACGGTTTGCTTATTGTTCCCTTCGAAGCCTAGCTGTCTATTTCTCATTATGTATAAATTAGTATACTTCATGAATGAATCACTCATATCTGTGTTGATGATCTTCAAGAGGACGGATAATTAATTATAAACATCGGCAGAATTTTTGGGAAAAGGTGCAAGTTGTCCTAAAATGTTTTTATGTGGGGCCTCCGAAAATTTACTTTTTAAAGAATATATGTATTTTTTCATCTGTGAATCTCCGAAACTTTCTTGGTTTTTCGACCCTTCACGTCCTTCATTTTAAAAATAGCTTTTATAAAATAAGAAATTCAATATCGCCTCATCGTCACCTGATAAATCCTGGATGTTTTTGAAGGCAATTGACCTCATTTTCCGAATTTGATAGAATAGTTTCTTCCAAATGCTCTTTATCATTTATATCCGTCAAATTTATGAAGTCACGACCTTCTCCTCATCAGAAAAACTAAGAGGCAGCTATCAGAAGGGACGATTTGCTGCTTTTTGAGGCGAAACATAACGGCACAGAGTGCGCTAAAAGAAATCTTGGCTAAACAACTGAAGTATAAACTGAGACTGACTGCTCAGCAACGTTTGCTTCTGACTTCCATGTGTTTAGATGGGTTGAGTGATAGGTTCGAGGGGGAATCCCGGACAATCGGCTAATTAATAATGGCTGTATTGGCACTTTTTACTTTCTCGTATACGAAGTATACAAAGAGAAAGTATTGCAATCGTCAAAAATTCGAGATTTTGACGGATCTCCATGTTTTAGACCTCCCTGAGTCCGAAAAACACAATTTTGGAATTATGTCTGTCTGTGTGTGTGTCTGTCTGTGTGTCTGTGAACACGATAACTCGAGAACTATTAGAGCTACGGGGATGAAATTTGGTATGTGGTCTTTAAACATAATGTGTAAGTTTCTATCAAATTTGGGACAAAATCCGTCAACGGGAAGTCTGTCTGTCTGTATGTCCGAAGTCATGCGAACACTATAACTCAAAAACTTGAATAGCTAGATGGATAAAATTTGGTACACACTTTTATCGTCATGAATGTAGGTCCGTATAAAAGTTTGGGCCAAATCCGTCAAAGGGTTGACTGTCTGTCGGTCTGTATAACCGCATACTTGTTAAGTATTGGTTTCAAAACTATTTCCATGCGCGTGCGTAGTTAGCAATCTCTGGTACCAAGCTGGAGGATTACGTCACTTTGTTCTTGAGACGGAGTTTGTGATAGATATGGTTTATCTCCTGTTTTGTTTTCGCTCGCTCGTATAATAGCGGATCTTGCTGGAGTGTGATGAAAAATAAATATTGCTAAGTTTTAATACATTAGGCATCTCTTTTAATATGATTCTTCGCTTAAATATTTTACAATCACTATAATCTGCAATGAAAAACCTTCTGATATTCGTTGCATTCTGGATTACAGTAGGTTCGATTTTTTTTTATCCACGCAAGGGGAGGGGAAATGACTAATTTTTGAGCAGTATACGAGAAAGTTTAGGGGAGGCCACTCCCACTGGTTCCTTATCTGGCGCACTCTGAACGCCAGCCCGTGCCTTTGATGGTTAATAAAGAGGCGTTAGTTATCTACACGTTTGTCAGTGAAACCGCTGAGAAACGTATTTATGATATAGTCGAAATGACTTTGCAAAATGTGTAAAAATGTACTCGGAATATTAAAATACAAGCGATTGTTATTGATTCGATTACTTCAGCAAAAATTCGGATTCCATCGCAGTGTATTAGAAACACTGCGTTGGAAAAAGGAATCGAGTTAGCAGATAATAGTACCTCCGAGAGGATTCGTGTTTTGATTTGTTCGGAATATTACATTTCAGAAATTTTAGGTGAAAGGAACATAAGAATCAGTAAAAGATTAATTGCAGCTGCTAGTATTTTGGATATTTATTGCAGGGGAAAGAGGAGGAAATTGATTGTAAGTTTACATCTGCTAATAATTTAATCGCAGAGAATGAAAAGTTAGACTTTGATAGGGTAAAAGATTTGTGGTTGTTAGAAACAATTAGGATAAATTCAGATAAAGAGGTGCTTATGTCAGATAAAAGAAATTTTAAAAGCATTTGAACAAAATATAACGTATAGAAACCAAAGATATGAAACTCGATTGTTATGGAAGCCGGATAGTAAGGAATTAAACAGTAATTATGAAATAGCAAAACGTCGTTTATTCAGTTTAAAACGAAACATTAGAGAAAAACAAGGAATTATATTTAAAGTACGATGGCATCATTACGGAACACTTAAGGGATGGTATTGTGGAACGCGTAGAAATGAATTTAGATGAAAATATCAACACAGGGTATTTTCTTCCACATTACGCTGTATTACGCGAACAAAAGGATAGTACAAAGGTTAGTCTTCGATGCATCATAAAAGACTAAAGGCGCGTTATCATTAAACAGTTGTTTAGAGAGCGGACCGAATATAAATATATTTAAAATCATATTACGATTCAGACTACACAAAATTGCATTTTGTGCTGATATTCAGCGCGCTTTTTTAGAAGTAGGGATCCCCGAGGAGGATAGGCAAATGGCGGTTATTTTTTAAAAAATTTCTTTTCGGTTAAACTGGTTTAAAAACCGCTCAATATAAACGGTTTTCGGGTGCTTTTTTTAAACAAAGTTTGTGGATAGAATTTTATTATTAATAATAATATACAATAAGTAAGCATTAATACAATCATTAATTAATGTAATAATTAATTATTATATATAACCAATTAATACATTATGTAATAATAAATGAGTAATTATTGTAATAAGTAAGTATTATAGACAAAAAATTTTATTGACATTGTTTTCACAAGAAATCAATTCATTGGCCAATATTTATCATCTAATCTGCTCATAAAGACTCTTTCAGCAATGTGTTGATCCGTGAGTCGACACCTCTCATCGGAAACAATGTTCAGCGTAGATTCTAATCTTTCGGACGCCACAGAATTTCCGACTAAAGATAAATATTTTTTAGCTACAAAAAACAGGCGCCTTTTGCAGACAAATTTTTTTTATTAGTATTGTTTTTGCAGGAAATCAATCCATTGGCCTATATTTATATATTCATAAAGACTCTTTTAGTAATCCGCCAACCAACAGACGCCTAGAGGAAGCGGTTGTCGGTGATTGGCCTAAAATAATGAAATTCAAAACTTTAGAAATTGGTAAATTTTAGTCTAGTAGAACCTAAAATCGAGCCTATCTTCCGACCCTGTTTTTTTCCGGTATTTGGATTTTTTAAAAAAATAACCCGTTTAAACCTGGGCAAAAAGAATAACCGAAAGAAAACCGGTTAACCGAAAATAACTGATTTCGGTTTAAACCGATAGGTTTTTCCCATCCCTATTTATAATTAATTTTTTTTTAGTTTCCTGGCAATTAGAGATAAGGTTTTACTTCCATAGCAAGCAATGATGAAAATTTTTATAGTTTGTACATTTCTAAATACGACTGCTCTTTTCTGCAATGTAATTGGATGTATATACATATATTATCGCTCTTTAAGCTTAGGCTTGCCAGATTTCTGAAATGTTCAACCGGGACACCGGAATGCCCCTCAGCGTCGCGGGTATTCAAGGGTACACACCTTCGGCGGGTTTTTAGAGCGTTTTAGAGGGTAGTTTATTCTCAATGATATGAATAAATCGTTACTGATTAGGAACCTAAACCAGGGGTAATAATAAATGACACAAGCATAAAAATTTAAACATTTTATTTCTTACATGTTAATATTTATAAGTTACTTAAGTAAGAAGAAACAGTTTGAATGAGGAATAAAAATTTGAACAATATTTACATGTACTTTTCATTGGCTGGGACTTTTTTTAGAAAGTCTTTTTTGTTTTTAATCGTGTTGTAAAAATATTCACAAGCTATTCCGATATTAATTTTACATGCCATCAAGTCTTTAATTGTAGATTCCTTCATCAAACCCCTATCATCAGCCCATGCGTCGTTTATCGAAGAAAATACTCTCTCAACTGGTGCTGATGTCCCGGTAAGCAGAAGGCATGGTCACGATTGGCGAGACAAGACGATACGATGACAATATTATTTATTAGCAGACCATCACTCTTCTATAGTTTTCACTTTTCATACAGTACAGTGAAATAAATGATAAAGTAATTATCCTAAATAATCCTTCACAGTTAATTATTTTTAGACTTTTTTTGGTCATCTATAATCAAATTTAATTTTTACCGGGACGTGAAGTAAACCGGCCGGGACACCGGGATTTTGTCTGAAAACCGGGACTGTCCCGGTCAACCGGGACGTCTGGCAAGCCTATTTAAGCTTAAATTTTTTTTTCTTATATCACTGCAATACATTTTGTATTGAATCAGTAAACAAAAATTCTTTAAGATATTACAAAAATCATGAAGCATATTCGATATTACACAAAAAAAAAACCGATGCTGAATGATTGCATTGATTATCCTTATATATTTTATAAGTATGTTTTGATTATTTAAGCAAGTTATTGGGTTAGTCAAAGTTTAATCATTTCTCGTTTCAGATGAAAGCTGAAATTTTAGGTGAAATGGCACAATTGGGTGGGTGCATAGAGCAATGAATAGAACAGGTGTAAGGCTTCTAAAAAAGTGCAAGTTGCATGTGTACAAAAATTTGAATGTTTTAAATACTTGACAGAGCAGATCATTAAGACGATGCTATGCATACAAGGTTGAAATTTTTTGCATTCAGTGATGCCGGCGAATCAGCTGGTCACCAAAGGCGGCTAGTAATATAATAAAACTAATTTACAGTTTATTAGAATAAAACCTAATTCAAAGCAAGAATACAATTAAAAATTACAAGTTAACATTACCTTTTAGTCTCTCTTATCAATATCTTTATAAACATTTAAAGATATTGATAAGGATGAAATTTGTCACAATATTTCTGTTTTATTCTCTGAAGTCCTTATCTCGTTCTTCTAGTCTGTGAGTGTCTTTATTTTCTTGTTCTATTATTTCAGACAATCTGTCTGTGAGTGCTTTATTTTCTTTTTCTTTTATTTCAGACAATCAGTCTGCGAGTGTCTTTATTTTCTTGTTCTTTTATTTCAGACAGTCAGTCAGTGAGTGTATTTTCTTGTTCTTTTATTTCAGACAATCAGTCTGTGAGTGCCTTTATTTTCTTGTTCTTTTATTACAGACAGTCAGTCAGTGAGTGTATTTTCTTGTTCTTTTATTTCAGACAATCAGTCTGTGAGTGCCTTTATTTTCTTGTTCTTTTATTCCAGACAGTCAGTCAGTGAGTGTATTTTCTTGTTCTTTTATTTCAGACAATCAGTCTGTGAGTGCCTTTATTTTCTTGTTCTTTTATTCCAGACAGTCAGTCAGTGAGTGTATTTTCTTGTTCTTTTATTTCAGACAATCAGTCTGTGAGTGCCTTTATTTTCTTGTTCTTTTATTTCAGACAATCAGTCTGTGAGTGTATTTTCTTGTTCTTTTATTTCAGACAATCAAAGTCCTGCCGAAACAATTGATGACAGCATAACCAATCATCCCAGTATGCTAGATGATTTTGGATCCCTCTACCAAGGTCAAATCATCAACGATATCGTTATCAAAAGCAAAAGCACCACCTTCCCTGCCCACACAACTGTACTATGTGCTAGTTCTCCAACTTTCAAAGATATGTTCACAAGAATATGTGACACCAACAAGAAGATCAAATCAACTGATTTCTTCGAGATTGAAGACTTGGAAGATGACACTGTTTCTCAACTGTTGCTCTTTCTGTATGCCGATTCTTTAGAAGATGTACAGTGGGACACAGCTAAGAAGCTGTATCATGCTGCAGGTGTGTACCAAATTCGGAGATTGCAGTTTAAATGCTCATGTTTCTTGCTGGAAAACCTCAAAGTGTCGAATGCCTGTGATCTTCTACTGTTCGCACATGAGCAACGCGACGTGCAGTTGAAGTTGGCTGTGGAAGATTTCATTCACATGTATGACGAAGAAATATTTGGATCCGATGAGTGGGCTGCTTTAGGTGAAGCGAATATTCGCTTAGCTTTTGACACAATGTGTGTAAAATATAAGAAATAAGAATTTGTATTCCTTACTGATTTGTGCCAATTTAACATAATCTTCGTAGCATTTTCTTCTTCCAAGAAACGATTTAAAACTGGAGAAGGAGACTGAAATTTCTATTTGATAGCTTTAAAAAATCACTTCCTCGTTAATTTCAAAATTTAGCTAGTTATTTTACACGAATTTCTAATTAGTCGAATTTAATATATTTGCTACTTTTTTATACAGGTAAAACCATTTGGAAAGGAACTTTTAAATCACATACTTTATGTAAGGGATATTTTGTTACTGTCATGTAAATCTGTATATATAATTCTTTATTTTGTAAATTTCAAAAAAAAACTATATTTCTTTTGAGGTTATATATTTGAATAAATTTATAATAATTATTGCTGTCTTTGAATCAGACTGTTTCATAGTTTAACACACTGAGCATCACCGTGTCAAGAATTGTATTCACTTAGTATTTAGTTGGATACAAAGGATTCTAAAAGTTTTAAAGCAAGTTTCTTCAACGTTTTCACTCGATACTTCATTTCTGTCAAAACAATTCTAAATCGCCCTAGAAACAGCTAACTCAAGAAGCAAATGACATTAATTAACCTATAACATACAATGACACGTGCATTGAATTACAGAACAGCTTATTAAACTTCGTATTTAAGTCTACGTAACAATTAATTTTCAATACAAAAATCACCTGGACACGCTTAAATGTCTCGAGTATCCTTTACCATCTTAAATAGATTGAAATAATAAAAAATGTCCCAAATGGGTGGTGGCATCTAATTAAGAGGTTAATTAAAATCTTATGGCAAGGGGGTTAATGTTGTTGTTGTTGTTACTAATCCCTCTCTGTCTAGAGGCAGCTAGACACCATCCATGAGTCCACTCACCCTCAAGAAATCTAGAGCAAGCAAAGGATCCGTCTCGAAAGTCTCCCTAGATAGGCGAAGACAAGAGAGGATGTGCTCAGGGGGTTAATGATAACCATTATGATAATTGCATTAAGTTCTACTAATTATAATCAACTAAAAATAGGAAATTAATCTAAAAATCGGTATTTAGTAAATTTTCATGAAATATTTTAAATAATTGTTTTCATAACTATATTTTCTTTCAGATGTTTAAATGTTAGTCGGCTAGAAATAAGCCAAGTAAGACATTATTCAATCTTATAATATTTCTGAGTGATATCACATGACGTCATGACCACAGTTCAAGATGCTCTAGTTTAAATTAAAAATTCAGAATTACTCAATTCACTAAAAACATAATTAAATTTGAATATTCTTCTTTAAATTTATTGAAATGGTGCGAACATTTGCCTGTGTGGTATATTCAAATGTTTTAACATTCTTGATAAAAGTTAGAATCTATGTAATTAATATGCATTTGATTGCTGTTTCCAAATGAAAACTAGTTAACAGAAGGATAGATCTAAGTAGAGTACAACCCTGATTAACCGAAATAAAGGGTGGTGGTCGTTTCTCGATTTTTTCGGTTAAGCCATGAACATCCATTATTATTTTAGAGCTAAAAACAAGTAACTATAAAAAGTAGAATAAATTTAACTGAAACGTTAAACAGAAACAACAAAATTTAAACCTTAAAATTTAGACAAAAATTCTACAACGTTTAAGTAGCGCGCAATTGCAGCTGCATACAAAAACAATGTATCAAAATCATTCAAAGAAACTAAGAAATGCTCCGAGATAATCGAATTAAACGAACAAGGAATCCATTCTATTCCATTTTATCAACGCCTAAGGACTATATTCGAAATGGATTCAAAATATTTGTGAAAATTTTCTGTAAGGAGCTTGCATTACGCTAAATATAGCTTCTCCTAGCGATAAATTTCCCAACAAAAGACAAAGGAGGTCAGTACCATCTAAAAAGCATTATTTTAAAAGAAAAAGGAAAACCAAACACAAACATAAAAACGCTAATAAGATTGATTTAGAAATATCATTAGCCTTCGGGTTGAATAAAAGTTTTCATAAAAACAAACTTACCTATGCTTAAAAGAGAGAAAAAATGTCCCCACGCCATTACAAACAAAGGCTATGTTCCCGCCCAAACAAGCAATCACCCCCCTTTTTATAAAGAAAACAGAACTGTGGCGCCATCTGTATTCGAAAAGACAAAACAGGAGGGATAAGGAATCAAACCTTTTAGACAAATTAATAAAAAAGGCCCTTAGTTTCCATTTAAACCCCAATGAAGAGTAATTTTTTTAGATTTTATATTCCAGACTACTTTCAAGGGTAAGATGTTTAATGCCGTGAATATTAAAAGGGAAATGGTTATCATTGAGATTCTTTAAAAAAATATTGGAAGCCATTAGAAAATCACTTCTATTATTGCATATTTTTTTAATTCTGTTATCTTGACTAAAAATTACGTTTATAAAACCCTAGAATCTATATTGGAATGATAATCACAAAGATTTTTACACTTGAAATTAAATTCAGCTCTTTTATCAAACAGGCCAATCAAAGTTTTTTGTTTAGAAATTTCAATTTTAGTATCTAAAAAGGTACCTTTATTTATATGAGACTTCGTTTTATTGAGTTTAAGTTCTTTTGGATAACAATTAATAATGAAATCTAAGTTGTCAGAATTTAAAATAAGAAAATCATCTATGAATCTGTAACCGTAAATTAGATTATTTCTAATAATTTTATTCAAAAAAGCAAATCAGAAAATTGAATATCTGACCTGTTCCTCATAGAATCGGTTAACAGATACCAACCCTGTCATTGAATTGGAAAAATAATAACATTCTAGAGGAGAATGACACTTAAGACATATTCGATGAAAATATAGATATATCTGAAAAGACTTGTGACCCTACTTTTATACCAGAGACTTCGAGTGCACTCCATTTTATTCGTCAAAATTCTCTTGATGATTTGCTGCGTGAACTGGCCTGTCAAAAAAACAAGTGGGACTTCTCGGCTTCAGATTGCAAGAATGTAATCTGTTGGCAGGGGGAACAAGCGTTACATATTTTCGAAAAAGAAGTGGGGTATACTCAGCGTTTTACAGAATAAAGGTTTTTAATGTAGGGGAAAGTCGGGTAAGACGACGAAGAGTCTAAGATGACGAATTGGATTTTTCTCGAAAATTACACTAGATGGGAGTTCCGATCCCACATCCTCAGAAACTTCCAGCGGCCAGACACCCATGTCATGCCAAAAGAGTCATTTGTGTGATTCATAATACCTTGAAATGTGTTTTAGAGTCGTTACCATGTAAATTTTGGTCAGTGCTTCGAAAGGGATAGTGTTCACGGTGTAAGTATTTTTGATTTATACATGTCATATTCGCAAAGTGCTAATCAAAAGCTGTCCAATGATGTATTATTTTAATTTTTATAATGAGCTGATGCCCTTCAATGTTTTTTCTAAATAAAAATGGCGATGCTGGGTAAGATGACGAAATCTTCCCGACTAATTCATGAGTCCATCAGCTTACCAACCGCAGCTGAAACCTTTTCGATCACGACTAAAATACGTCATGAGAAAGTTGAAACTGAAATCCCTTCGTCTAATTATGATTCCGGTGAGATTGATGCAACTTCTGATTTATCTACACCACGAGGAGATCATCTCTCGTCTGATCTTCCTGTACCTAAAACATCAATACCTCAAGAAGATTTTCCACCTTTTCCTACTATGAAGGAGAAAATGTCAAGGAGAACTACAAAGAAATTACTCTCCGTGCACCTCACTGGTTCGCCAGTGAAAAATTCACTTCTCATGAAACAGAAGGAAAAAGATGAAAAAGAGGAACAACGACAACAAAGGCAGCTGAAGAAGGTTGAAGTTAGGAACACTAAAATCGACAAACCTGCAAAAAATCGTACAAAAAAGATGAAAATCGCTAAGCTACAGCACGACTTTAAATCTTCTGAATCTCACCCAGATCCATATAAGCCCGATAATAAAGCATGCATTCTTTGCGGTGAAGTTTAAAAAACTGAATTGTGGTTCCAGTTTTAAGTGCAAGCTCTGGGCTCATTCCGCTTGTACGGGATGGGATGAAATTCAAACTACACTTCGCCCATGGCGATGTCATTTTTGTCACTGATTTTATTTCTTAAATAAAATCTAAAACTTCGTTTGAGAATGTTTCGTTCGTTTTATGCTATTTTTGTAGTTTGAAATTATGTTTTTTTTCATGTTATGTGCAATTTGTTATTCAGGTTTATGCAAATTAGGCATTCGTAATCTTGCCCGACACCGTTCGCCATCTTACCTGACTGTGCGGTAAGATGACGAAAATGACTTTTTTTTTAAAAAAAATGAAATTTTGGGTATCAAATTTGAATATAAGAATGTGAAAAAAACATCACTTTTAAATAAAGAGTTGAAGAAAATTTTGGCGAAAAAATAATCCTCCGGCAACGAATATTGTGGTCAGGAAAAATCCCCAAACCTTAAAGTCGCCATCTTACCCGACTTTCCCCTATTTGTTTTGACATAGATGGATTGATAAAGGAACTACAAATCAAGCATGGACCTTCAGAATGGTGCCTTTTCGTTGATTCGTCTAAATCTATATATTTAAAATAAATTGGTGAAATCCTTCACAGAGTTCACCAGCCTCAACCACCCGACCGATATCGACAATTTTTTATGTCATATGAAAGCTTATGACGTCTAGATATGTCATCAAGGGTGACCTGCTCTACAGCACCCTGCATTTTCGAACGAAATGGAAAAAACACTTCTCCGTTGTACATTCTCAATGGGGAAAACCTTGTACAAATCCCACAGCCCCTACCACCAGACCAATTTCGATCATTTTTATTTCATATGAAAGCTTATGACGTTTAGATATGTCATCAAGGGTCGCCTGCCCTACACCACCCTGCATTTTCGAACGAAATGGAAAAAACACTTCTCCGTTGTACATTCTCAATGGGGAAAAACCTTGTAGAAATCCCCCAGCCCCAACCAAAAGACCAATTTCGATCATTTTTATTTCATATGAAAGCTTATGACGTCTAGATATGTCATCAAGGGTTGCCTGCCCCACACCACCCTCCATTTTCGAAGCAAATCGAAAAAACACTTTTAAACTATACATTCTCTATGGGGAAAACCCTTGTACAAATCCCCCAGCCACCAGACCGATTTCCACAATTTTTATTTCATACTAGAAGATTTGTGTCCGTCTAAGACGGGCTTTTAGGTTCCCAACAATATCTCAGATCTGATTGCCACAGATTTATTAAGGAAAAATGTAGAAGAAAATATCATGCACATTGGCAGAGTGTTTAAGAAATGAAAAAAGCATGAAAAACAGAAATGATGAATCAATTGGACACTTAACTTTCGTTTTGCGAAATATATAAATATTCAATTCCAAAGTTAAGTATGAAAAAGTAAGAACCTTTTCAACTGAAGCTAAAGTAAAGATCTCCCAGAAGTGGAAAAATAAATTAATTCTAAAGGAGTTCCTCTTCAATGAATCAGCATAAAAAACCCTGTCATAACTCAGAATCCAAACAGTATCGAATGGTGTGTATACTAATTTGTAGACAGACTGACTGCTTAAAAAATAAAAACAGGAAAAACAGAACTGATGAACCAATAATCATAATTCAACAAAAAGATATTCGATAAGTGGAAAAATAAATTAATTCCAGTATTAACATCTATTTGGTATTAACAGAGTTCTGTCAGGGATTCGTGTGGATGAATCAACACAAATAAAAAAAAAACAGGAAACCGCTAAAAAAAAGCTGTTTGAGTTTTTTGTTTCCGTCTGGTCTGAATCTCTTTTGCCACGTAGTCCACATTCCTGAGCGTTAACGATTTCGCTGGCCTTTTCTGTAAGAGGTGAAAGCTTATGGTCAGATATGTCATCAAGAGTCGCCTGCCCCCAAATGTCCTCCATTTTCGAATGAAATCGGGAAAAACACTTCTCCCCTGTACATTCTTCTACGTAGAAAAAACTTCAGGCAGTTCGCCAGCCACAACTACCAGACAGATTTCAAAAATTTTTATTTCATGTTCAAGATTATGACGCCTAGATATAGCATCAAGGGTCGTCTGGTCAAGGGATTTCGCCAATTTATTACGTCACTTTTTTCAAGTAACTAACGAATCAGAATGCTCCGATTTATTTTCTTAAGATTAAAATAATATTTTTTTATTTGTATGCAGTTCTGTTGCATATCATTGCAGTTTTATTTAGCTTTAATAGCAGACGATTTTGTTAAGACATTTCTATGGACGAGTTTTTTGGTTTGTTTACTTACATTAAAAACCTTGACTTTATCTGCTGGGATGTTGGACTTCCGCTTTGCTTTAGCATTACACCGGAATTACGTAGTCCCAGCACTTAAATGTAAACAAACACAGCAGAAAATTCGTCCATAAATATTAGCTTTGTTTTAGTTAATATTTAATTAAAAACCAATAGCAAACTATTTGTTTCTATTCAAATTTTTTTTTTAGATTGACAACAAGAAAATTAGTTGTTAAAAATATTTGTAGAATGCAGCGTTGTTAAATGAGAAAATGAAGTTGCTTTTGGAATAAACATTTTAATTTTGTGATGACTTTTTTGTTTTCATCAGTAATTCCTACAGTTCCATGAAAATTGCGTGTCAAAAATATTGTAAAATTCCCTTTTGTAGGTGATGGAAACTGTTTATTTGGGGCGATATCATTCTGCATTAATGGATCTGAACACTTTCATGTCGAAATTCGTCATAGTTATACTAAACTTTACAATTAGATGGGGTTTATTGAAAGAATTTACAATTTTAAAGGAATCTGTTGTCTACAAAGAATATGAAATTTGCTATGATTTTATAACCTGTTCCATTGATCTTCATGCAGTATTTAGAACTGAAAAACAGTAGTGCCTGAGAGCCTCGAAGCAGAGAGGTGGTAGGGGCAGTGCTGAGGAAAGTGGGTGCAAAGCTAGTACAACTTAAAACTGTATAACTCCACAATGAAAATAAGAAACCATTTTATCTTTTGCATATTCAGCTTCGACGAAAGAAACATATACTAAAATAGAGACTATTCTAAATGCAATTAAGTATAAACAATTCAATTGGCACATTTGTGGGTATTTAATGTCATAGCTATACTAATGTGTCTTCAAGGTGGATTTACAAACATTCTTGTTTTTTAAGTTTGTGGGATAGCAGAGCAACAGAGCAGCAATTTGTAAAAACGGGAATGTCCAAATCGAATGTCTTTTCAGCCTGGAACTAGAAATGTAAAGTATACGTCTTTTGTTGGACCGGAAAAAAGATTTTTCTTCCTCCACTTCATATCAAATTCGGGCTGATGACAAATTTTGTAAAGGCCTTGGATAAAGAAAGTGGAGTATTTAAACATTTAAGAGGATTTAGAGAAGAAGATTTTACTTCTTCGCCATTAAAGTGAAGCCAAACTTGAAGAATGTATTTTTGTTGGACCTCAAATTAGAAAGTTGATTTGCTACCCTTTTTTTTAAGTAAGCTTAATTAAAACGAATTAGAAGCTTGAAAATTGTTTGTGAAGGCAGTGAAAAGGTTTTTAGGGAAAAAGAAGATGAAATTTATATAATTCTGATAGCAGAGTCTTTTAAGTCCTACCAAGCTTTGGGGTGCAGAATATCACTCGAAATACTCTTCTTGCATTCAGACTTCTTGTTGAAAATCAAAATACTCTTCTTACATTCAGACTTCTTGC
>BGPR01006152.1:68427-83809 GCA_013235015.1 Araneus ventricosus | reverse complement strand
GAAATGTCCATCGTGAGTTGCATTGGTGACCTGGAAATGTCCATCGTATGTTCAATTTGACGGACATTGGATTGCATCGGATGTGTTGCAGTGGTTACTCATTTCGCATGTCCTTCATTTATCTGTGTTAGTAGTGACTATAAGATGCATTCTTTTTTTTTTTTCACCGTTTCCTGATTTTGGGTAAGTAAAGACTTGTGTTTGTTGTCCTGGTCGATTCCCTGTCCATCAATGATTGCATGTTCCTGACCGATTAATTATCTAAGGTAGGATAATTTTAAGAAATTTTGAAATTTTTATTTACTATTGTTATTTTCTTTTCATTATGCCTGAAACTAAGCCGGATGTCTCGCCTGGTCCACAAGATCAAGATCCACAACTTTCGAGAATTGCATTCAAGGCTCCAGTTTTTAGGGAAAATGACCCGGAGCTTTGGTTTTTTCAAGTCGAATCACAATTTGTAATTGCTGGTATTTCAAATGTCTCTACCAAATTTCATGAGGTCGCTGCTGCTTTAAATTCCAATGTATTATCGTGTGTTTGAGACATTGTAAAAAAGCTGCCTCTTCAGAATGCATACATCGCGCTTAAAGATAAGGTTTTACAGCAGTTTGCACAGTCGAGTTCAGCACGATTAAACCTGTTACTAAATGATTTACAACTTGGTGATAGACGCCCTTCACATTTGCTAAATGAAAGGCGAAATTTAGTTCCAGTCAAAATAGAGGACGATATTTTGCAGACATTGTGGCTACAGCGTTTGCCTTCAACCAATTTTGTCGGTCTGTAAAGCTTCATTGGATGAGCTTGCACAGATTGCAGATAAAATACATGAGGCGTCAGGATATAACTTGACTGTTGCACATGTTGAAACTAAACTAGATCAAGTCGAGTTAGTTGGCATTAAAGCAGAGTTAACCGATTTGGGAAAACATGGTGAAGAAATTGGCTGTTTCTGAATATTCACACGGTCGAGTTAAACCTCGAAGGCGATAGTTAACACCTTCAAGACACAATGCCTGCAAAAAGGTAGTGCCTAAACGCTTGGTACCCTCACCGTTTCGTTGACGAGGCACCCAGATGCGTAACGCCTTGTCTTATCCTTTAAACTAAAGGGCATATCTGTTTCTTCGGCGGGAGATAAGTGTAGACCTAGCAGCCGATTATTTATAACAGACTTACTAACCAGGTATAAATTTTTAGTTGATAGTGGTGCAGCGGTTAGCTTTTACCCTAAGAAATCAACTAATTTTTCAACTAAACAAGAACTGGAACTTTACGCAACCAACGGTTCTCGTATATCTACCTATGGCACCATTAAACTAGAGCTGGACTTTGGTCTGATACGTAGTTTTACTTGGTCATTTTTGGTAGCAGATGTTTCAGACCCAATTATTGGAGTTGATTTTCTAGAGCGGTTCAAACTCCTTCTTGACTTTAGGAACAGGAGACTTCTTGACTGTCTCTCTTACCTGTTCGTTAAAGGAACGGTTAGGCGTGCAAAATTTCTAGGTTTGACATTGGTTGCAAATAATTCCCCTTTCCATTCAATATTATTGAAATATCCAAACTTGTTTTCCACAAATTTAGACCCGAATAAAAATAAAAGCCTAATTACACACTGCATTGAAACAAAATGTCTTCCTGTTTATGCCAGGGCTCGACGTTTAAACCCCGAAAAATTATCCTTTTTAAAACAAGAATTGAATGACTTCATGAGGCAATGAATAATACGACCTTCAAAAAGTTCTTATTCCAGCCCAATTCATTTCGTTAAAATGAGCGATGGTTCATGACGTATTTGTGGTGATTTTCGACGTCTAAATTCGGTTACAACCCCAGATCGCCATTACCACATATTCATGACTTTGTTAGTGGTTTAAGAGGTAAAATGTTTTTTTTTATTTCTAAAATCGATCTCGTGAAAGCCTACAACCAAATATTTATGAATCCTCAGGATATTCATAAGACAGCAGTGATTACACCTATAGGTCTTTTTGAGTACGCCTTCATGACTTTTGGTCTTCACAGTGCAGCTCAAACTATGCTGAGGTGCATTGAAAGTATCATCAGAGACATTCCCAGTTGCTATGCTTATGTGGATGATCTGCTGATTGCCTCAATGGATCAGGAGAGTCATAAGAGTAATATTGATCTCGTCTTTAGCAAACCTATCGAGCATGGCATAGTGGTAAATCCTCAAAAGTGTGTTTTTGGTCAATCAGAACTCAAATTTTTAGTTTTTTTTGGTCTCTTCAAAGAGCATTTCTCCTCTTTCTGAAAAAGTTCAATTTTTAACACTTAATTTTTACCATCGTTTTTTAAAAGATGCAGCTAAAGAACAATCGTGTTTACATAGCCTTGTTAAAAATAAAGTTAAGAAGGACAACACCCCTATCGCATGGACGGAAGACACTCAATCTGCATTTGAGTCGTGCAAGAGGTTAATTGCTAATGCAACAGCTTTATATTTTCTCTCTCGTTTGTCGTTGATGACTGATGCTTCAGATTTCGCTGTAGGCGATGTACTTCAACAGCATATAGAATCCGCAGTCGAACCTCTTGGTTTCTTTTCTAGGAAGCTGCCCGCTACAGAGAAAAAATATAGTACTTTTGACCGTGAATTGTCTATTTACTTGTCTGTAAAACATTTTCGCTACATGCTGGAGGGTCGTGAAGTTATTTACACTGATCACAAGCCACTCATATTTGCACTCACGCGAAAACACGACAACAGTACTCTTCGTCAAATTGGGTGCCTTTAACTTATCACTCAATTCACAACCGACATGCGTTACATTGCAGGTGGTGATAATGTGGTAGCTGACACATTTTCTAGAATTTTACATATTAACTTGTTAAATTTAAATGACTTAAGTGGTTTGGCGGAAGATCAATTTTCGGATCATGAACTGCAGTCGTTGATGGGTTCTGGGACTGGTTTGGAACTCAGACCCATGTACTTTGCTTCATCCATAAAACCACTTTATTTTGATGTGTCCACGGACACAGTACGTCCGTATGTCACGAAATCATTTCGTCGACAAATTTTCAATCACATTCATAATTTATCACATCCTGGTGTCAAAGCAAACAAAAGCTTGTCGCAGCTAGATTTGTGTGGAAGAACATAAACAAGGATTGTGCATTATGGTGTAAGAGTTGTATTCAGTGCCAGAGATCTGAAGTTACACGTCACATAAAGTCAGTGGTTGGAACTTTTCTTTACCATCAGCACGTTTTTCGCATGTGCATATTGATGTAGTTGGACCACTCAGTCCAGTTAGAGAGATTACCTACTTATTAACTTTTGTTGACAGATTCACAAGATGGCCTGAGGGATCATTCCTATTCCGGATCAATCTGCGGATACTATTGCACACCCTTTTTTGCTAGGACGGATTTCTAGATTTTGAGTACCAGAGAAAGTTACTTCTGATCGTGATACTAATTTTCAAAGTAATCTTTTTTCTTCTCTTTCAAAGTTTTTAGGTGTGGAGCAAACTCGAACCATTGCTTATCACCCCCAAGGTAACGGAGCAGTTGAGATATTTCACAGACATCTGAAAAGTGCGTTGATGGCGCATCTTCCTGAGAACTGACTGGACGCTCTTCCGTTGGTATTGCTCGGCGTCAGAACGAGTTTTAAACAGGACTTGGCCGCATCTTCTGCAGAGTTAGTGTATGGAACCACCTTGAAGTTGCCAGGAGTTTTTTCAAATATCCCGGTGACAATGTCAACATCATCATTCTTGCAGATGATAAAGCATCATGTTTGATTATTTAGATTAGTTTCCACTACGCATCATGGTTCAAATTCAGTCTTTGTTAGAGACGATCTGGTTAAAGCATCCCACGTATTTTTGAGAACTGTTCGAGTGCGAAAGTCCTTGGAACCTCCTTATGCTTGTCCATGCAAAGTCCTCTCAAGAGCAGCAAAAGTGTTCACTGTGGAGATCGACGGTAAACCAACGACAGTATCGAAAGACAGGCTGAAAACAGCACATCTGTTTCCGGATGAGGTCGCTTCCAAGATATTTCCTCCAGCTCCTGCATATAAAGCCCAGAAGTTGGAAGTCTTCACTCGATATGGAAGACGGGTACTTTTCCGGATGAGGTCGCTTTCAAGATATTTCCTCCAGTTCCTGCATATAAAGCCCAGAAGTTGGAAGTCTTCACTCGATATGGAAGACGGGTACTTTTCCGTTAGCCGGGCTCAAGCGAAAAATTGCCAAATAATGTAGAATTCCGCCAAATTTCTTACAACCATAAACTTGGCGACTTGGCTCGCGTTTGGTTCACAATCGGCGACATTTGCGCCCGGCTAACGGAAAATCGCTTCGCTTCTTGGCGCCTTGGCTGTTCACAATTGGCGACATTTGCGCCCGGCTAACGGAAAATTGCTTCCCTTCTTGGCGACTTGGCTCGCGTTTGGTTCACAATTGGCGACGTTTGCGCCCGGCTAAAGGAAAAGTACCGGAAGACGTTCCCGTAGAGTTGTTCATTTTCAGGCTTCACCGTCTTCGTGACTGAAGGGTCAGTACCTGTGGCATCATCGCGGCATCTGGCTGTAACTCAAGTTGTAATTACATGCAGATCTGATCCGCCCTCTTTGTGATGTCATCTATCAACCAGTAGCGAGCAGTCGGTTGGAGAATTTAAGGACGATGATTACTTCTGTTCTTTCTCTTTTTGTATCATCTCGCCGCTAGTGTGTCGAATGATGTTATAATTTAATTTATTTGATGTTATATTAAATATGTTTTTGTTATGAGGTAGTCTTCTTTTTACTGTGTCATCAGCACTGTGTTTACCACGATGGAGTACTTCTGAAACTTGTAAGAAATACAGATTTATGATAATGTTGTATTTATGAAGCTGAGTAGCGAGGTTTTGTACTAATAAACATGGAGTACTTGATTGTCAAGCTTTGCACGTACTTAATTCCTCAGCGGCTAGACCAGTAAATCTCGGGTCCTCATATGCTGTATAGCTAACTTGACCCGATGTAGGCCTAAAAGTTATAAGATCTTAAATGTGTGGTCATGGATTGAATTTGGATTATTTTAACATTTATTTCTTGAATTTTTTTCCATTCACGACACCAAATTAATTGTAAAAACTAAATTATTTAATTAACCAAATTAGTAAGAAAAAGTATCCATGACTCTGCTTTCATCAGACATTAGTTATGTTTTTAACATACGTAGTTACCGAGATATAGAGGATCTCCCATGCCAAGTTTTTTGGCGTGTGAATCAATTTCCTTCCTGAGACCCCCAATGGGTTATAACTTAATAACTGTAATAACTGTGTAACAATAGTTGTAACTTAAAAACTGTACGGGAATGAATTAATTCCCGAGAAAAATTGGTTTTGTACGATAATATTCTCTGAAGTCTTTGTGGAAAAGACGTTAAAATTTTGATTAATTTTTAATTCATTAAAAATCTAACTAAATTTTTGAGAAACCCTTTCTGAGTGAGCACCTACTACCCAAGAAGTAACTGGTTGATAAATTTCATAGTTCTAGGTCTGACAGTCTACTCTGTTGAGCGTCGCATTCTCTGCATTGCGATTTTTATATCACGCAATTTACACAAAGTATTATCATGTTAAAAGAATCTTCGTGTGCGTGCGTGTGGTTCATAGCGTATTGAACCAAATCGAATATGACTTCAGAATAAGCACAAATATGTTAGATGAAATAAGAACATTTTGAAGAAAAGTAAATAAGAATCCGGCCTTAAAGATTTTATCAAGTGTCATTTGCAAGCAGGGATTTTTAAAAAATGAAATCTTTTTCTTTGAGAAGCCTGAATTTTGCCTAAAATTGGCCTCTCGTGACTCCTCTCCACTTGCTCAAAATTCGATAAAGATCTGGAAATCGCCCACCAAATTACATTCGTCTAGTTCAGGTATGGACAAGCATTTTAAGGAGCGGACAAAAAAAAGTAATAATTTGCGAGATAATATAATTTATTTTAAAACTCAATCGGGAGTCATAAAAATATTATTTTTAAAAATAATTTTAATACTAATGCGATGAATGAAGCAATGACTTCATTTCTACAATCTATATTTTGCTATAAATATCGCTTTTTGCTATAAAAATTGTATTTCTTATAGCTATAAAATTTCTATATTATTTTAGAATCAGTGGCGAGCTGGATAAAACCAACTCAGTGAGCCAGTTTGCCCATCATTGATCTAGCTCTTTGAAGTTTTTAGGTATCGTATTTACATAATTAGGTATTATGCTCATGTGGCCAGAACGTCGCCCCGTGCCTGATGCCATTATAGCAACTGAACCGGTTGAGTGGATATTAGGTATATTACATTAGGGTGGATCGAAAAGTATAGGAAAATTTTTTTGAGGGGAAATTACTTTTGGCGCTGGGTGGGAAAGATATGTTTTAAGTATATTATTTATATAATTTTTTAATTGAAATCCATTTATATCTTTCGGCCCAAGCGCCCCCTAAATAGCTAAAAATTAAAATTTTTATGAAAATTTACAATTTTTTTTGGAAAGTACTTTTGGTGCGGTGTGGGAAAGTTGTGTCTTAGGTATATTAGTTTAGATATAATTTTTTATTGAAATCCATTGATATCTTCCAGTGCCCTAAAAATAGTTAAAAATGACATTTTTTGGAAATTTATAAAAAAAATATTTTCAAAATTCCCTTTAGCATCGGGTAAAAAAGTTTCGTTTTGGGTATATTAGTTTATGTTTTTTTCACTATTATTATTATTCAAATTCATTCATATCTTCTGGTGGCCCTAGCACCCAAAAATAGTTAAAAATTGACGTTTTTACTATTTTGACTCATTCGAAAAACAAGGGAGGGAGGAATAAAAGAACGCTTTTGCCAAAGTTTCCCCTGTATCAATGTGTATTTGTTTAGGAAAAGTCGAAGTTGTGGCGTAGTTTAACTTTGTCTTCGAAATAAAGTAAAATTGTGTTATATTGCAGAAAGAAGAAAAGGTAGTTGTGGGTCCCTGAATAATATTATATTAACAAAAATAATTTTATTCATTTAATAATAAAAATAAATAATTTTAATTCTCTCCTATGCGTTTTTCCCTGTAAAATCGTTTCTTTAACGCAATTTTTATTTTTATTTCGAAATTTGCATAAAAATCCTAGTTTTGTAAATATTTAAGTATTTTGGAAGAAATTTTTAAAAAGTTGGAAAACTTTTGCATATTATGTTAGTACACTTAAAAGACAACTTTTCCACCCTACGCCGATTATACTATCCACACTTTGAATTTTCGATCCACCCTACTGCTCGTGTGGACAGACAGACACTGTACCTGTTGAGTATTTGGCATAATGACTGTGTTACAAATGTCATCTATCGATATTTTTTCTGTTTTTTGAGTTATTATGCTTACTCACAATACGCACTCACGCGGAGAGACAAAGAGACACAATTGCAAAAAGAATTTTCGATGCCATTTCGAGTTCAATTTTTTTAACGATTACAATCAGGGTCAGATTTCCCTCATGGCCAACTTAGGCCATGTTCTAGAGCGTTGCCATCAAGAGGGCGCATATGCCGACCAAATATTATTTACAAATTTTTCATTAATATTTTGAAAAGGCCATTTTAAAATGATGCTTTATTCGTTACATTAAATATATTTAGCGATGCATTTTTTACCTTTGTGGCATCATCGCGGCATCTGGCAATATCATGAATTGTGATTTCATGCAGATCGGATCCGCCCTCTTTGAGATGTCACCCCATTGACCAATAGCGACGAGCCTGTTACAGTATTTAAGGACTGATTGCTACTGTTCATTCTCTGCTCTTCCTTGTTTGTATCATTTGATTATCTAGCTGTATAATGATTTTATGTTTTAGTATTTTAATTTAATTGTTGTTTCATTAAATTTGTTATTTTATTAACGAGTAGTCTTGTTTTGACTTAGTCACCAGTTACGCACAATGGAATACTTCTGATTTATGTGAATTCAGGTACGATAGGTCGAGAAGCCGAGTAGGGTAGAATCGTACAGGTTAACATGTAGTACTTGAGTGTCAATAGTTCTAGGTACCGACTACCTCAGCATCTACATAAATAAATCTCGCCTCTATCAATGCTGTGAAGTTAACTTCACCTAGACGTAGGCCTAGAAGTTACGCCTTCTTTGGACCCTTGCACTTTTTTGTGTTGAAATAGATTTTATAAGATTTGTCGATTTCAGTGCCTATTCATGGACAAAAGCGGGAACTAAAAAGTTCTAGTAGGGATTTTAGATTATTTCAAGAAATTCGATGTAGTATTTTTGTAGGTGTTGATGTTACGGTGTTTCATAAATAGCATAATTTTGAATAGACACATTTAATGTATTTCGAAGATGATAAAGATTATATTATGTGCTTGTTTGTTTCAAAAAATAAACTAATGCATATTAAATTGAAAATTATATATAAACTTTTTTGAAAAGGGAGCGCAGATTAGGGGAGACTTGGATTGCTTATAGTCATACTTCTTTTGGAGTAGGTAGTTTATGCTTCTTATTTTTTGCTAAATATAACTAAATTACTTAAGTTTATTGATATAATATACCAACATTCCTTACTGCTTAAATGTTAACATTACAATAACGTTACATCCAATACAGTTTCTTTACTTTTGATTTAACAATTCTTTTTCCAACACATCCACATTAGGGACACTTGATCCCCATTGTATAGGGAGAGTTAATCCTGGGATCAAGTGTCCCCAAAGTTAAGTTAAATTAATATTAACAATTTTACTACCCCCCTATTAGCCATTGTGATTTTCAAGTCACATTTCGATAATATCAATATTATTTAGAATACGGTTACCTTCATTTTGGATAGTTGACAAAGGTAGAAAGTTAATATGTGGCTGCACATGATGGTTAGCAAGAACATGGTGACGGTTTCACGGAAAGAGAAAATCAGTCATTACGTAGGAAAAATTGAAAAGAAGATTTCATCATCTGAATGCGATCAAATTTTCTAAGAAAAAGAGGACTTCATCCCAACCAATTTATTTATCCAGAAAATGGTGACATTAGTGTTGTGGATAATGACGACATTGTCAAAAAAACTACCTAAACCAGCCATGCTTGGTGGAACTCTTGGAATTGCAAGAATTTTAATATTTATTTTTGGTTTTTCAAGTTTTGAAAATGTTATTTGATCATTAATTTCAGCGATAACAATCATTCATATGGGAAACAGTGATTTTCAATAATGTAGAATTTTCTAAATGTGTTTTTCTCCCTTTTTTACGTGTTAGTCAACAATAAATTTGATTTCGACTACTTAATTTGAATCATTTCAATTCATCTGTTTCAAGGATCAAGTCTCCCTGCAATTGTGGAGACTTGATCCCTTTTCTAATTGTTGGAAAACAATTTATCTTTTTTTTAAATATGGTTTTTCAAAAATAAAAAAATACTACAAAATAAAAGACAAATAAGCCTTTAATAATAACTGAAAACATTTTCTAAATTTTTTTTTTTCCAAAATAAAAATTAAAAACTGAAAAAGGGATCAAGTCTCCCCTATGCTTCGGCGTAGGGCGGAGAAATGTGTAAATTCGTCCTGATTACAATATTCTCTCTGTATTGTTCGTATACGAGAAAGTAAAAAGGGGATCTAATTCCTCTCCCCTCATAATATCAGTCGTGAAGTAGGCAATTTAAACTATCTAGGGAATGTAAAAAACACATTTAAATGACTATCATCTCCATCTGACGAAATCGTTCTAAATTCTCCATTTTGATTTTACTTTTTTCTTTCCCCAAACTGCTGGATTTTTATTCTGTTGGAAATTTTTCTGAATTCAACAATAATCTTTTAAATGAAAGGTTATTCTTGTTTCATTTGGCATTTCAAAATCTAAATTTATTTGTATATTACGAAAAGAGCATAACTTTATCTTGTTTCATTATTTAGATAATGTCTGGACAAAATATCGAAACGACTTTTTAAAACGAAGATTTTGGCGGAGTAACACGAAGGGTTTTTTAGTCATTGGAAGATATGATCTGTCGTCTAATTAGGTAGATTCCTTATAGGAACTCTACCTATTGCAAAGGTTCTCATGACACGACTTCCGGAAATTTTCTGCAGATCTTCACCGATCATGACCCCTAGAAACCAAAACCACCCTTCGTTCAAAAGTTTATAGATATATATGAAATGTTTTCGTTGTTGTAGTCATTAAAAGGTCGAATAAAGAGCTATTTATTATTCATTATTCAACATATTATGAGAGTGGCGGAATATACGTACACATCGTATGAAAGTTTCAAGTCAAAAGCGAACAGAAAATCCCTGCATTTTCTCAGATAGGAATTTAACATATAGACACCTGATCAAAGTGAAGGGAATATTAGCTATTTTTAGTATATTACGTAAGTGTTTTAGGGAAAAGTCTGGCGCCAAATTCGCGATTTTTGTGTGCACGTGGAAGCGATTAAAATTTTCTTTTAGTAATAAATATTCCAAACCAGAGATTAAATAAACCTTCAGCGCGAGAAATAAAACGAAACTGGAGTTTAAGAGAAGTGATTTTGAAATGCATTAATATTGTACTAAGATTTTAAAATATATAATATTAGAAAGTAAAGTAAAATTAAGTGAGATTATTTCATATATATATTCCATTTTAAACTGTCTTGTGCTTTTTGAGAGGATAGCGACAAATTTTTACGGTTTTCGTATGTCGTTAGCAGAAAAAAGCACTTATTAATATCATAGGCGAGCTTCTCTTCCTGACGAGCGGCTCGCCATGATATTTTTCAATTTATTAAAATTTTTGTCTTCTTTTTTTTGTCCTTTGTTTCTTGTATGTTTTTGTTTCTTGTTTGTTTTGATATATATATATGTAATAATCTCACTTAATTTTACTTTAAATTCTAATGTTATATATTTTTAAATCTTAGTACTATATTAATGTATTCCAAAATCGCTTTTCTTAAACTCCAGTTTCGTTTTATTTCCCGCGCTGGAGGTATATTAAATCTCGCGTTTTGGCATACTTATTACTAAAAGAATAATCTAATTAGTTCCACGCGCCTACACAAATCGCGATATCAGCGACTCATTGCCGCCATACTTTTCCCTAAAACACTTACGTAATTTACTAAAAATAGCTATTATTCCCTTCACTTTGATCACGTGTCTATATGTTATTCTCTTATCTGAGAGTATGCAGGGATTTTCTGTTTGCTTTTTTACTTGAAACTTCAACTAAGATGCACGTATGTCCTCCTCTCTCATAAAAATGACTTAAATATTTGGATAATAAAGAAAATTAGAATATAACTCGGCTTTACTGATTACAACCACAAAATAAGTATATATATATATATATATCAATACAAAAACAACCAAGACACAATGGCAAAAATTACAATAAATTGAAAAATATCATAGCGAGTCGCTCGTCAGGAAGGGAAGCTCGCTTATGATATTAATATGTGCTTTTTTCTGCTAACGACATACGAAACCCGTTAAAATATGTCGCTATCTCTTCAAAAAGCACAAGACAATTAAAAATGGAAAAATTCTGGAATAAAAGACAAATACATTGAAGATGATTTTAAAAATCGAAAGCAAAAATATCCGAATACAAAAGACCTAGAATAAAATAAAGTAGTAGTATTCACAAAAAAATAAAATAAAAGCGTAAAAGGCTTACCACCGCCAGGAATAAGCAAACAGGTCTGTGAGAAGCACGAGGAAATGGATGCCAAACCAGTTATTGCTGTTGCCAAACAGAGGAAAAAAGGAGAAAAAGGCTTTGCCAATAGCTCCTGATTCACTGCTTGAGATATCGTCGCACAAAGTTTTCGGGAATATCATTAATTAAAAGTTGATCATACAAAAGCTTTAATTGTGTCGATTTTGAATTTTCATTCGAACAAATAGATTTAATACGAGAAAATTGAGAGAGAATAGTGTTTCTATAAATCTTAATAGAAATATTAGAAGACCAATAGGGAAGTCGGTTGACACAAAAATTAAAATCCATCCTTTTATCAAAAATATCGATACATTAGTTATTATCAACATGTTTAATATCCAGATCTAAAAAATCCGCTTCAAACTGATTACTGTTTGTTTGTTTAAGAAGCAAGGCTGAAGGATAAATATTTTGCCACGTATTATTAAATGTTCCATGATTAAAAACAATAAGATCAAACTACGAATCTGAAAGCCTGAGGATGAAGAAGTAAATAATTCTTTTCAAAGTAATGAAGGAAAAGGTTAGCTGTAATAGAAGAAAAAGAAGATCCTTGAGGAATGCCATGAGATTGGAGAAAAATACTTTCCCCATTGTAAATAAAATTATTAAATATGGAAAAATAACATAATTTATCCCAATACTCAAAAGAAATATTGAGAATATTTTTGTAATAAAAAAGTATGAGTTAAGCACCTCTCGAAGAATGGCTAAAGGAATGCTTGTAAAAAGATCTTTGAAGTTAAAAGTCTCAATAGAAGAAATATTGTCTTTATTATTGTGAATAAAATTAATAACCGGTTTATTATTGATAATAATCCAAGTGAAACCTTCTGAACAGATGACATTCAGTAATTTTTTTAACAGATTAAAGAAAATGTAATCAGGTTGCTTCATGTATGAAGAAGTTCCACAAGTGATAAAACGATAAGAAATAGGATTTTTGTGAAATTTTGGATTAATAGTAATGTAAGGAAAGCATAAATTATATTTCTTAATTTTGAAGAATTTATAGAAAGCAAGAATTTGTTTGGATATTGTACTCGCATTAAAGTAGGACTTTTTGTACGTTGCTGAATTTTGAAGTTCCTTATCCAGAAGATTACAGTAATGCTGTTTGATATATGTATATATATATATATTTCAAATAATCAAAACGTGTTATATTTTCAATATAATTGCATTTCGCAAACATCATCATAATCTTGTTCAAACCTGAATATACTAATTATACTATTTTTTTTAATTATAATATTCTTATTTTAAAATATTCTGTGGGCCAGGTAGAACCTGTAAACGGGTCGTATCTTGCTAGTGGGCCGAAGTTTGTCCATCTCTGATGTAGCTCTTTTAAAATAAGCAGACTGATGCGCACAATGCGATAAACAATTTCGTAATTCAAAAGAACCGTATACACCAGATCCATGTTGGCTTCTGATAGTTTTAGAACAATCACACTGATGCCCGTAATATGATAGCCGATTTCAAAATTCAAGAACGTATGCATCAACATTTCATTTTGGCATCTCATAGTTAAAATTTTCTCCAACTAATTTCAGTTTGTTTTTCATTCAGTTTTTAAGATTTACATTCTCAATTCAGTTTTAGGATGATTCACGTAAACCAAACATCACGTCTATTCTTCATTAAACGCATCAACGGAGTCTGATGTAAAGGTAGCTTAAAGCACTTCAGCAGATACTTTCATCGTCGAGTTTCTGCTATTTCTGAATCCCTGTATGAGTTCCTTCCAACAAATTAAACTTGTTCACTGGAGGGCATTTTAAAAGTACTTAAAATCATTCTAGTAAATATTGCAGAATTATTCTAGCACCGTACTTCTTCCTCTCGTCATGGATATTTCCCCGGAATAGCTCATGAAGTGTATTTCCTAGATGAAGTCTGCATTTTTGTTGGAAATAAACTCGAATATTCTAGTTATACGTTACGGTTCATTGGCTCGATCACAAATGTAAGTAAGAATTTATTCCCACGACCGAAATTCAAAGTTAATTTTAGTTCACCTTTCTGTCGCTTACTTTGAATTACGATCTTCAATTCTTGCCGGTTATATTTAATTGAATTTATAATTATTCAATTATTATAGATTCAATAAAATGCCAACTATTACAAGTTCATATCTAAACCCAACTATTAAAACATTGATTCATATGTGTTGATTCTTTTCGTTCATATCTTCAGTTCCTACTGATTGAATAATTCTGGTCACATTTAATTGATTGACGTCAATTCGCGTGACTCCAATCAGTTGCATGTCAATACATACAAATAGAATCACACGATGAACGTAATTGCGAATGTCATTTAGCATGTAATTGCACATTGTTAGCTGCGAATAAAATCCAACGTCTATTTGCACGTTTTCTTACGCTGTGATGTGACGCTAAGTCCTTTTTCCTCCTGCACAATGCGTACTGAATTCCAAAATTATATCGGTGCAACCCATTAGACTTGTATCACTAAGAATGAATTGCTTGCATTGTTGTAGATGTATGTAAAACTGCTGAATAAGGAAGGTAATAACGCTGGAACAACGAAATTCTTCAAATCCGTTCTTTGATGCTGTAATCTTTTCGAAGTTATCATTTGATTGAAAACTAGCTTATATACTGTCTGTTCGCCACGAAATCTCTGCTCGCCAAGCTGTCTCGTTGACGGCGGTCGCTATAGCAACTGGTTATGTGAGGAAAGATCCATTTCGAATAGGAGGTATCCGACGGAAGTAGGAGTTTTATTTTATTCTTGGCGCCAGTTTACAGAGGTTAAAAAGAGCACATCAATCGTGAACTTCTACCTACACGAAATGGATTCCTCCTGCGATAACCTGTTTCTATAGCAACCGCTGTCAACGCAACAACTTGGCGAGAAGAGTTCTCGTGGCGGGCAGGCAGTACCCAGCGCTGCTTGGGTCACAGTGTCTTCCTAGGACCATCTAATTCTTTTTTACAAAAAAATGTCACTAACTTTTCTCAACAATCATAAATCTTCTTTTCATCTCTCCATTTTTGAATTTAGCCTTTCAAAGCTCTCCTAATTCTTACCCTTTAAGAGTATGGTTTCAATAAAAATGCGGGGAGACGAAAAAAAGAGCATGTATTTTAAACTTTCAAACAATGTACAGTACAATAACTATTGCAACTATAAAAATGCGTACAATAAATACTACAGTCAAACAATTTAAGAAACTGTGCAGATAAGTACAGAGTTTAATTTTTAACTTTAATTAATTAATTAGTCCTGTATTGAGCATTGAGAAAGATGCTATAGACAGCCCTAAGCTATATACGAAATCACATGCCTACCAATATAAAAAAGCCTACAAGCTTTTCATACAGCACTCTTTGACCCCTTCGCTTGACCTTCAGTGGATGATTTTAGTGTCTCTAAATTTGTTAGAACCTCACCGCTCCTAAAATCAGAAAAAATTCGTTCAATACAATGAATGAACTGTGAGGCCATGTTTAAGTTTTTTATGTGAAGTCTTCGGGCCAAAATTTTGTCTTCACCAAAGAAAACTATTAAGTGAACGTAGAGCCGTTAATCGTAAGCCGAATGCATATCTCCAGTTGGTCAACTCTATGTACAAGGCCGTACCGAAGGGGGGGGGCAAGATAGCCCT
>BGPR01006152.1:45042-66754 GCA_013235015.1 Araneus ventricosus | reverse complement strand
GGGGGGTACCGACATAGACCCGTTCGTCTTCTGCAATGGATGCAGCTTATTCCAGTACGTTAAGCTTCAGCTACACGGTAATCCAGATGTACATGTAGTCCCTTCGCTCCTTATTGAAAGTGTGCTTCGTGTCACCAAGTATCCGTGTATTTGCATGGCAACTTTCGATACAAGATGTATCGCACCCATTCTTGTTCTGCAGATATTTTTGTTTTAATGTTCTAATTGACGAGTTCATTTCGCACAATATATCTTGTTAAAATGTGAAATGAATGTTTATTGTGGAACTTTTTTGCCTGTAGTATCATTTGCAACTAGCTGATCTGAGTCGATGATGAAGCGGGGCGTATTTTGAGGTTTCCTCTAGCCACTTCACTATAATCAATAGTAAATTTTTTAAAAATAATATAAAGATAGACGAAACAAGCGTAAAACATTGTCATGCTACGATTTATCGGATTACAGGTTCGAATCTCCTTTTATTTTTTTTACCCCTTACTATTCTTTTTTGGAAATTTTTTAAATGGGGCAAGATCGGGGCTGTAGGACGGGTGATCCTATCTCCCCGATCCCAGGCAACGAATGTGTTCTTTTGTGTCCCTTGCTGTGTGGGGTCTTTCATTATCGTCCCAGAACAAAACCCCTCGAGGATTATTGCCATTCTTGCAGTCTTGTGATCAGCATGAGGTCCTTCGGCACCCATCTGCACCTTTTTCCGGCACTGAAGTCGGCACTATCGGGACTTCACTTCCGAAGAAATGAAGACGGGCAGCAGACTGCGAAGATCTTCCTTCGTTCGCTGGGCACCGATTTTTACTAGGATGGTTTCTTGAAATTGACTTCACGTTTCGACAAATGTATCAATGCCGGTGACCAATATTCTGAAGCCATCAACTTCAAAGTAATTCCATGTTGCGCGATATCTTTATTTTAATACTAGCCGCCTTCGGCGACCAGCTTGTTCGCCGGGAATATAATTCTTGTCAGTCTTGTGATCAACATGAGGTCTTTCGGCACCCATCTGCACCTTTTTCCGGCACTGAAGTCGGCACTATCGGGACTTCACTTCCGAAGAAATGAAGACGGGCAGCAGACTGCGAAGATCTTCCTTCGTTCGCTGGGCACCGATTTTTACTAGGATGGTTTCTTGAAATTGACTTCACGTTTCGACAGATGTATCAATGCCGGTGGCCAATATGTGGGAAAATAGCCAAAAGTTTCTATTTTGTTATGGCATTGTATAGTTCGGATTGTAATAAAGCTTCCTTGTGGAAAAGCATGACGAAACTTACTTTCGGAACGTCCCCTCGTTACAGAAGCTATCAATCTTGCCAGATACTTTTGTAAGTTGATAGCAAGTATGCCAATGATGTTGATATTAATGATGGACTCAAATAGCTAAGATCTGACAGTCGATAAACTTAGAGATTTGTGAGCAAATCGCTATTATGGAAGCCGAAGGCTCAGACCCTGATCCACCGAAAAGCAAATGGCATTTTCAAGCTTGTCAGAAAGTCTGAATTGAAAAGAGATTGAAAATTTTGAAGATACTAAACTCTTATGACGAATGCATTGTAACTATGTAAAAAAGGAAGAAAAAAATATTAGTTTGTTATGAAGAAATTTTACGCCAGGTAAAAAAGAGTCGAATCTTCAGATTGAGTTTTATAGGTTTTCTGAAGCCATCAACTTCGAAGTAATTCCATTTTGCGCGACATCTTTATTTTAATACTTGCCGCCTTCGGCGACCAGCTTGTTCGCCGGGAATATAATTTCAACTGAATCTCTTGTGTAAAAATTGATATTCATGGTTCCCTTAACAAAGTAATTTTAAATTTCAAATTTTGATAGATATTAAACCCATGTTCTTTCAATAAATAGCCTTGCACCTGTTCTGTTCGTTGTCTGCCTGAACATCCCTAATGGAATCGAGTAACTGTCTGTGTCATATTGTATACAATTTCCCGTTGTCGGCATCAACTTCACTCTCTTATTCCTCTTGCAAAATATGCATTTGATTTTAACTTTAACTTAACGCATTTTACGTCCAGCAGCATATTAGCTGTATGAAATTATGCTGATTAAAACATATCATTAAACACTAAAATATTACCTTAGCTTTCAACAATGAAAAGCAAACATGCAAATAAATATTTATTTAAACAATGAAAACGGTTTGAATTGCATTGCAACAATGAAAAGTATTATTGTAAATTATGCCAAAAAATCTTTTTAAAAGGTTATTAAAATTAGAAAAGAATTTACGACAACTTAATTGATATCATTGATAAGGCAACAAAATATAATAATTAGCATAAAAATATTTTTTGTGCTGTAATATTTTCGGAAGTTATTAAGGAAAAACACCAAAATGTGGCTTATTTTTTTAATTAATTAAAATTCTAATTAAGATTTCAAAAAACGGCTCCGAGGTGCACATTTTCACTTTCCAGAGAATGCTCTTGCCAAATTTCGTAGGATGATAGTGTAAGCAAATCTGGCATAATTTCGCTTACATGCAAAGTGATAGCCTTGTTATTGCGAACGATAACACAAAAAGAAGATTCCAGAAGAAAAACATTGGAAGATCGACGCAATTAAAGTCGACATGTAGTGTCCGCTCCCAAATACTGAGACGCTGAGAACCGAAGTTGAAAGCTTATTCTAGCTTCTTATTTCTAGCAGATGCAATTCTAATAATGTTCGTGACTGATCAGAATTTATTGTAAAAATGCGGAAGGGAGGGATGATAGTGTAAGCAAATCTGGCATAATTTCGCTTACATGCACAGTTGTTATTACGAACGATAACGAAAAAAGAAGATTCCAGAAAAAAACGATTGGAAGATCGACGCAATTAAAATCGACATGTAATGTCCGGTCTAAATACTGAGACGCTGAGAACCGAAGTTCTCAGCAACAAATTATCGCAACAAAGCCATTTTAAGTGCGAAACCCCAATTAAAAAATATTTTCATGAGTGCTTGAAAGATAGGGTCTTGCATCACTTTGCCCTTGGTGCCTTGCAGAACGATTTGTCCAGGTTATCTAGAAAATTCTGTAGCAGAAATAAGGCAAGATGGAATTTATTTCTTCCCGCCACAGTAAAGATAGCATAAACCAAGAAAACGAGGAAAGCAAGAAAAGAAAGAAAGAAAAAAATGAGACTCGGGCTGGTTGTCCCACCGTCTTAGCTATCACAATATGTCAACTATGATAGATATTAATTACTCGGTTCCTTGTCCCGTGTATATCAGTGGCCTGGTTCTCGGAAAAGTGCTCTCTCGGACCAATAAGATATAATACGGCAAATACCTGAGGTTTCGGATCAAGGGCCTTTTTATAAGTCCTGTGTAATGACACTTAGTAGCAGCAGTGACTTAGTAACAGTAATTAAGAGACTCTTTCGTGGAACACTGTATTTGGAAATGGAGATCTGCGACACAGTGTATAATGATTTTTTTGTAGTAATTATAAAACTGTGGAATCAATAGCTTATAAATACTGTTTCTGAAGCACAAGATGGAAAGAATTTAAGTATTCCTATGCAGATACTAGTAGTTATAAGAACATCAAATCATGAGGATATGCAGTTCAGAACATTGGAAAACAAACAATACAAATTAGTTCCATAATTGAACTATAGAAAAAGATAGGCAAATATTTATTTATTTGGGAATGGGCACTACAGAAAAACCAATTACAGTATCACGTAATACAAACTGAATATATATAAAAGAAAATACACAAAATAAACACACAGAAAATGTTTACGCAATATAATCAAATAAAAGAACAAGTCCATCATTTATGGGTTTAAAAGTTGTAAATATGTAATACAAAAAAATTAAAAGGCATATTAAAAACATCAAGATCCTCAGAATATTTATTAAAAGTTTATGAAATTTGTATAAAGAAAAATTTTCAGTGTAATTAAATTTAATAAAAACATTCTGAAATAGCTTTCTCTCTCGCATAATTCTAGCTGGCATGACAAAACGAATACATTTGAGTATTTCGGGACAATCAGTCATGTTATAACTATGTTATTGGCTTCAATAAATATCTCTATGGGAGTTAAAACTATGAGTATTGTAAATTTTACGCCGATAAGTAGAAGATATGTATTAATATAATTAGCCCTATAAACAAGTAACGCGTGAATTTATTTTGCACTTGCTCCAGAATTCTACATCTATTTTTATAATGCGGATCCCAAATAAGGTTGCAATATTCCGGATGTGAGCGCATAATACTGAAATATAAAACCTTTTAAACTTGCACATTTGCACTTTTGTTTTCATTATACAAGTGATACAGATTGTCTGCATCCCTTTGCAAAAGAGCAGTATCAGAATAAAATCTTAAGCTAAGCTTTTAGTTTAAACAAATTTAAATCATCAGCAAACAAAAAATATTCCGAAAATTCTAAATTACAAGATAGATCATTGATAAATAAAATTTTAAAAAGTCCAAAATCGGATTCCTATATGAAACTGGAAGTATTTGTAAATTTATCAATAGAAGCACCATTAAAATATTCCGCATCATAAGCATAATTCAATTGCTGTCGTATAGTTTTTCGATATTAATCGTGATACATGCTAATTACTACTATGCATAGTATAGGAGAATAATAAATACCGAGCAAAGAGGTCTAAAGTAAAATATTGTCATTTTTGAGTATACTAGTTACTTGCTTTATTGTTAATTTTGTAATCAGTCGTTTGCGGACTTTTTGAATTACATGTCATTGAGAATTGACATTCCTGTAACCACTTGATTTTTATTAACAATGTTCTGTGTAGGGGGTACTTTAATTATAACCAGGCTGTATAAAAGTGATAAAACTGTACAGTGAGAATATCGTAAAATGCGCAGGAAAATGTATCGTGGTTCTTTTTCCTTTAGAAACCAGTGGGAGTGACCTTCCCTAAACTTTCTCGTATACTGCTCAAAAATTTGTCATTTCCCCTCCCCTTGCGTGGATAAAAAAAATCGAACCTACTGTAATCCAGAATGCAACGGATATCAGAAAGTTTTTCATTGCAGATTATAGTGATTGTAAAATATTTAAATGAAGAATCATATAAAAAGAGATGCCTATGTATTAAAACTTAGCAATATTTATTTTCCATCACACTCCAGCAAGATACACTATTATACGAGCGAGCGAAAACAAGACAGGAGATAAAACATCTATCACAAACTCCGTCTCAAGGACAAACTGAAATAATCCTCCCGCTTGGTACCAGAGATTGCTAAGGACGCATGCGCATGGAGATCGGTTTTGAAACGAATGCTTAACAAGTATACGATTATACAGACCGACAGACAGTCAACCCGTTGACGGATTTGGCCCAAAATTTTATACGGACCTACATTCATGACGATAAAACTGTGTACCAAATTTTATCCATCTAGCTATTCAAGTTTTTGAGTTATAGTGTTCGCATGACTTCGGACATACAGACAGACAGACTTCCCTTTGACGGATTTTGTCCAAGATTTGATAGAATCCTACAAATTATGTGTACAGACCACATACCAAATTTCATCCCCGTAGCTCTAATAGTTTTCGAGTTATCGTGTTCACAGACAGACATAATTCCAAAATTGTTTTTTTTTCGGACTCAGGGAGGTCTGAAACGTGGAGATTCGTCAAAATCTCGAGTTCGAATTTTTTGACGATTGCAATAATTTCTCTTTGTATACTTCGTATACGAGAAAGTAAAAATGTCCTGACTCAGAGTTTTTCAGTGTCTGTATTTCCAGCTTGGAACCCTTTTTTCAGGACAGTAAGCATGATGCGAGTCGACAATGAATGGATGAAAATACTCTGCACAATGTTGCAGTTAGATCCGACACAAGCACAACAATTATTGCATGGTCGTGCGTTCACCCCCTCTAGCGGATGTCTTTCCCACGAAAAATTTCATCCATTTCATTTTAAGAAAAGCACTGAAAATTGCTAATTATCTTCTGCGTGTACAATTCTGCTGCTGATTTTCCCAGCAAAGTCGATTTCCCAACGCAAAAGGGTAAACTTTGGTACTTCAAATGTAAACTTTAATAAAAATTGAAACTTTCTTCGTGCTTAGCATCCCGTCGCCTCGGATTCCAGCAGTTTTCGGAAGATATTTCTGAAGGGCTGAAATGCGCTCTTCACTCCAAAACAGTGATATTAACTTTTATTAAACTCGAAATCTTTCGTTCAGTGTAAGAAGTTCTACATTTTAACAGCATCGAATGAGCAGCATTTGATGGGTGCTCAATCTTGTTACTCTAAAGGTTTTGTGTCACAAGAGCCAGATCTGACTATAATACAGCAGAAATATTTATAAAAATCGCTGGTAAAATGATGCGACAGTCTTTGCCATGATGTTCATTAAAAAACTGCAAATATTAATATTTATGCCCATGTTAGTGCAGGCTGTACAAATGGCAAAGAATGTCAGTAGTGTGATATATTAGATATATTAAAGCAAAATTATGCTTAAGCTATTTTAATAAAAAGATTATTTCTCAAGTAGTTGAAAATTTTTGGATTTAGTTAACGCTGTATAAATATAAAAATAAAACTTTACAAAAAACTCTTATATCAGTGCATTGATAAGGAAAAATATTTTTTTAATACAAAATCTGGAGATCAAAATAAAATTGTAAATTATTTTCCTTCTCTGAAATCAAATTTTATTGCAGTATAAGTATAAAGCTACAAAAAACTACAAGACAGAATATAGTCTATCATAAGCTGTGGTTTCTTGCCATCCTTTTGTCAGCTGAATGACGGTTCAATTTTGGACGCAAAAAAAGTTTAGACTAATTTTTTCCAAATTGTCAACATTCGAAAGACCTTACCACGAAACAAATGTCGTTGATTGAAACTTGTGATACTACGGCGGAGCAAGATCAAGACTAAATGCTGTTGGATGTGGTAAAAGTTAGATTCCTTCAAGCTCCTCTGATTTGTGTTGGTTCATTCGAGACGTGCGAAGTCTAGCATCTCGTAGTGAATGACCTGCTCAAAATTCCACTAAACAGGGACAAGAAATTTTTTAACGTAGGACTACGTTCCTCCTATTGGGGTCTCAAAAAGGAAATTGATTCACAAGCCAAAACGCCACAAAACTTGGTATGGGAGATCCTCTATATCTCGGTAACTACAGTAGAGTCTCCCTACAACGAAGTCTCTCTACAGCGAATTTCTCTCTATACCGAAATTTTTAATCCGAATGTTAAATAACATTCAAAATATTCTCCATATAACGAAGTGGTTGTCTCCCTAAAACGAATTTTTTCAGAGGTTTATCTTTTCGATTTTTGTCATTTTTGAAGAAAGTTGATAATTTCTGTGCAACCAATTCGCTCACACGTGCCTGTTTCTGGAACCACTCACTCTTAAAATGTGAAAATTTTTCTTAAAATTTAACATCACGAAATGCAAAGAAATGTAAAATAATGGAATTTTGCAATTAAAATAAACTAAGTACATACTAGTACAAGCTATTCTCTAAATTGATGAATTGTCTTAACTTTTGAGCATTTTATTTATACAATAAAAATTAGTATAATTTTAACAAATTTATAATATATATTACTTCATTTTTAATTGAAAATCATAATTAAATACATTTGAACTCATCGTACCTATTGAAAAGTTTGGAACATTTACTTAAATAACTGCAAAAATCTCTATTCTCCGTTTAACGAAATTTTCTCTAAAACGAACTTTTCAATTGAACCAAGCGATTTCGTTATAGGGAGACTCCACTGTACATATTTTAAAAACATAAATAATTTCTTATTTTAGAGATAAAGGGTAACAACAGAAGTTACAAAAAAATCTGAAAATCGGATTTGTAGTTCAGCGACTACTGAGTCGCAAAGTCTGGCAAAAATACGCATGAATTGGTGACGAGGTCTTCTATATCCCGGTAACTACATGTTTTAAAAACATAACTAATGTCTTATTTTATAGATAAAGGGTAACAACAGAAGTTCAAAAAAAAAACTTACTTAAACTTAAAAACTTACGAGAAACAAAAGAGTCACGTGAGTGAAGTAGTCCTACGCCTTTAACATCAGCGGCTGTTTGAAAAGACAGCCTCCCGTCATTTTTTTTTTTTGAAACCGTCCTTCTTTTATAACTGAGTCGACTATTTTACCGATATCCAACCATAGTTTCCGATTATCTAAGTTTCGTAGGTGCATGCACTCCTCATCGGATGTCACTATCCGTTGGAAAAACTGAAGACCTGGGTTTTACCAGAAGAGTTTTGTTGACTTCCATTCCACGATTTGCTAGTTGTAGGATAAGTTCAAAAGGAAACTCTCTAGGCTCTGTAAACTTTCTGCAGCTTTGTAATGCTCCACATCCACATATAGCGTCCTTACATTGTCCAAATTTTAGATGCGAGTGGTTGAATTCTCCTGTACGTCCCCTTTCAGCTTCACAAGATACTGTTTGCCCACCAGTTATGGGTTCAAATGTTGGTCACCTTCCTGGAAACTTTTGAACCAGTTTTCCGCTGTCCGATGACTAATTTTGCCTTGCCTTCAACTGTACGAATTCTACGAGTGTCTTCAGCATAACTGACTTTTTCCCCGTATCTTGTGCCGTTTTCGAGACTGGACCGCTAATTCCAAAATTTGCCGACAGATGGCGTTGTAAGTTGTCTCATCGAATAACGCATAGCCTTTTTACTATACCTAGACACCAACTTTATGGCCTAAACTGCCACCGTTTAGAAGTTAAGGGTTGTGTAACGGATATAAGCGGGTACCTTGTATGTTGGTTGAGATTGAAAGCGTTTGGGCACCGAGATAAAATAATTGGAGAGGGGGATCAAAACGATTTATTATCTTGAAAAACACCGATATATTTTAAACTATAATCTGAAAGATAAAATTGTTAATTTTTAAAAGTGGGTCTATTCAGAAGTTTTTTTTATTATTTTATGTGAAGCTATTGATCTAAAAATAGTGCCTCGGCACCTTTCCATCGATATATGTAATCTGAGAAAATTTATTCTGTTAAAAGTTTTCGATAAAATAACTGTTTTGTATTTTCCTCTTTCTTCTGAATCTGGCATGTGTTATTAGAGCTAAGTAGTCAGCAAAAACACGAATAAAAAATTGGTTATCTGGAAAATTAAAAATCTTATAACTCTAAAAATTTAATATTTCTGGCTCAAAAACTGAACCCTATGGACCATCTATTTGTATTCGACGTATAAGACATCATCAAAATAGGTAAATCTTCTGCCTTTTAAATATTATAAAATGAAGTTGCAGTAAAATTTAGTAGCGTTAGTATTAGTAAAGCGATAGAATAATACCGTCCAGTCCATATTATTAAATGCTGATTTAATATTTAATGGAATAAGAGCTCTATAGTTATTTTTTTCTTAGACTTTTTACATTCTCCCCAACATAACCGAGGCATAACCATTTTTAGCATAACCACATAATTATTCCGTGTCATGTCACAGAGTTTATGTTTTTCTAATATTGTACTAGCTTCATGGCCCGGCGTTGCACGGGTTATCTCGAATAATGCGTCATTCCCTGGGGAAGAGAGGAAGTGAGGTCACATGACCAGCGTTGCTGGGATCCATATTTTTTCATTTGCCCGCGTCCAGTTTATAAACGCATGAAACAACATGCACTATATACATGAAATCTCAAAGTTAAATCTCACGGAAAAAAACATTTTTAGTAAAAACCCTATTTGAACGATTTAATTTACCCTGTTTCTTTATATCAATTACCAAAACCCGCATAAAACGTCATCCACATTGCATTGTTGAGGGTTCCATATTGCATTGTTGGAGTTTTCAACAATGAAAGAGAAGCATGCAATTAAATATTTGTTTAAACAATGAAATCGGTTGGAATTGCGCTGCAACAATGAAAAGTATTGTTGTAAATTAGTTTTTAATTAATATCTTTTTTACTAATTAAAATTTCGGAATTTAATGCGTCAAAATGGATTCCTTGAATTATTCCCAATCTTTTTGTACTTTGCGCGCGCTTCTCCGTTCAGCGGTCCGTGAGAAGATAGCCGGACATAGATACATACGTTTGTTTATTTTCGGATTTTAATATTATAAGATTGATTACTGCATATATTATTACTGTTGAGTCAAATATTGAAACAAATTACAAAAAGCATTTTTAATATTTTATCCATTGTTGCAAAAGGATATGTTGGCCAGTATACAGAATATCGGTCACTAAATTAGCTGGAACTGTGACCGAAAATCTAGTGGAGATCACTGTACCACCTATTTGAGAAATATTTGGTTGAGTAATAATTCATTGGTTTTTTTCAAATTTATATTAAATTTTCAAACTTTTTTTTCTTAATTATGCTGGTCGTTTCATGAAAAAGTTGGTTCAATCGCTCTTTTTTTTTTCTTTTGGAAGTGCAAAAATTAACAACAATAGGCGATACATTGAGCTCCTTCTCCATACACAGTACTCATTTCTTGAGTAGCTTCTGCAGTCTAACAACTCGATTAAATGCAAGAAGCAAATGGAGTCGAAAATGCTCAGGTTTTTTGGGAAGCGTTAAATTCTCTCAAATAATGTGACACATTTTCCAAGTGCTTCTGCGTTCATTTTTAAATTTACAATAAAATAATGTCCATTAACCCTTTTGAGGTTGATTTTTTACAAAAATGCATTCATATGAAATAAATAAAAATACTAATAAAAGGAATTTTATTTGTGGAAGAATTAAAAATGCAACAATAATAACAGACAACGATAAGGAGTAAGAATCCGGTGGATGACTTCATCAGAGACCATTCATCCATTCAGATTCAAAAATGGAATAGGTTTCCTGTAGAGGAAAATACTTTAAGGTCTGTTATTTAATATCCTCTAAGGCCTGAACCCATTCCGGAATATATTGGAAAGAAAAATATTTATCCGCAAAGAAGACATTAAAAATAGCCTTTTAAACAAAGTATCAAAAGAAGGGCTTAAAATCTTATAAAAGTTGCGGAACAAAAGAAAGGATGCCGTACCAAACATACGTTACAATGTAAACAAAGTAAATAGATACGCGCACCTGTCGCCATCTAGTGAGGGAAACACTAACTATAGATTTGAAATTTTTTTTTTGTATATTTTTCGTAAAGATTTTTTAAAAGTTTTTATTTTATTTTTAATTTTTTATGAATTTTGTTGTTGTTTTAATGCATTTTATATTTTCATTTTTTTGTTTTATTATTCAGAGAATGTCCCTCGGCATTGAAAGGTTTAATTATCACTCAACCCAATACATTTATCTTCGGAGCCGCGCCATCCTTGCGTTGACTTTGAAGCGTGCAACACATGGTATATATGAGCAGTTATAAAAAATTCTATGCAAATACATAACTGCAAAAATAAAAACAAAACTCTGATATCTTTCCTATGATTCCATCGCAAGCATCATTCGCTTTGCTTTACTGTTTTTTAATCTTTTCACACTGTCATTCCTTTAACTCTCTGACTACTAAGAATTCTGAAAATCTGAGTAGATTTGTATACGGAGGTTTGTTTACCCCCGATTGATTCTTGAATGGATTCGTCCGCCCCGTTCCCCATTTTCTCCTCACTACGGGTGGTGGGAGATATGAATGGCAGGCCTTTCATCTCTTATCTCTCCCCTAAGGGCCCCTTTAATGACCACTCGCCCAACTGCCTTGTCCCTCCTTTTGGAACAGCAATGGGCCGAAATCCGCCCCACTAGTATAGAAGTTGAATGGCCGGTTACAGCCGGCTTAGGAGTCAGAGTGTTAAGATTATTCCATCAATTCAGACCCATCCTCTGAGAAAGAAAGTGACATGTTTTATTATGTTGTTATGCCTGACTTCGTATAAAGTGACAACATGTTGTTTGGGTAGAGGATCAATGGCATTTGCATTGCAATTTGGGTACCAAACAAAGAACTGTTATAGCTATTGATGCATCAGAATGCTTAACTGATTCATTTTGGCACCAGTGGCGGGTCGTGAGCTCAGGAACGAGGAGGGCTGCAAGATAATATTTATCAAGATAATACATTTTTAAAAAGCTACTTTGTCTTTCAGTAGGACAATTTTTTAATTCCAAAGCCAGATATGAATTTTCCTGCTTTTCAAACAAATTAAATAACCAGCATGCATGACGTTTACTACTAGTTTTACTAACAAAAAGTTAAGTGAATGTTGATGTGACGCTTCTACTGACGGAAAAAAAAATCAGACCTACACATACACACTTCCTTCTTCGCTCGAATACCAATCTTCCAAAAATGAATATCTTCTTCAAAATAAATCTAGCCTTCTATCAAGAGATAGCAAATAATCAATCAACCAGATGTGTTTCTGTCGACGCAACGCAAACCGAAACCAGAACCCATAAACAGCCAATGAGAACGCCACTTTGTGTGGGAGTGAGGAAAAACAGAAAAATAAATTAAAAAGCGCATCTTTTTCTCGTTCAGTTGGCTCCGTGCCAGTCAGAGCTGCTCGGCCTTGCAGCTCACAGCCCGTCTAAGTTAAAGGGAGAAAGGCTTGCTTTTTCTCTCCGGATTTTCTGCGCAGTGAACGGATTTCGGGGGGCGGGCATTGTACTTTGCAGCTCAGACCTGCGTCTCTCTTCATTTGGATACATTTTATATCTTTTTTTCAATTTTTTATTAATTTTTTGCATTTTCGTAAGTCATTGAACTCTGAGAATGGAAAATTAAGCAAATAAGATTAAAAACGAAAAATACAAGTTTAAAAAATAATTTCATGGGGTGCTGCAGCCCTAATGGACGAACCGCCACTGTTTTGCACTGCACTTTTTATATATAAATGCGTTAAAACAAACAATGAAACCTTTTGCAAAATATATTCAAAACTAAACTATTTTATCGCCTGATGTGTGATAGCATGTTTATGAGAAACTTAATTGAAATCATGTTCTATTGTAATAAAATATTTATAAAAATATTAAAGGAAAATCTTGACTTTTGCGATGGAAGCCAAGTATATGCAGTTACTTTCAAATATGCCTTCTAAACCGGAAACAGAACAGAACAGAATACAGCAAAGGGATTATTTTTATAGGTCGATAAGAAGAAACATTTCAGACCGCTTTCAGTTCTATAATTTTATGGTCCCCATTTGATAACAGTTTGATGGATTTTCAGAATTAGTTATAAAATGCGCACAAAATGGTAGGCAAATTCATAACCAATGTACGCCAGGTAAGCAGCAGATTACTGTTGGCACCTGAAATTTTCTCTAGCGAATATTCGATTTTATTATTTTTTTCCTTGGTTTCTCCTAGTCTGCCGTATTATAATATGGTTACGAACCTGTACTTCCGTTTTCCTGATATTTTAATCTTATAGTAGGAGATCTTATAGTAAAGAGATTTACAGAGACTTACCTACACTCCCAACCTTGGCGACCATTTGGCGACAAAATTGGAGGCTATAGAAGACTCAAGAATTACGGGGTAAATGTGGAGGTTACGGTACCCACCTGTTTCTCGCTAATTTTTCTTGGCGCAATTTCATGTACCGTCGCCAAATACTGTTTTGGATGTGCAGTGCGATTTTTATTGCTCTCTTGCGCATACGTCTCCTGAAAACGAGAGATTGAGCACGCAATGCCTGCGGCATTTCAAGCGTGTACCGGACAAATTTTTTAACTTAAAAAAAATCAGCAGCTTTGCTTTCAGCATAGCAGGAAACTAGTAGCTACGCTTTCTTGTTGAATGTTAGGAATCTAGGTTTAAAAAAAAAAAATCGGAAAACGAGAATTTCCGCTCGCAATGCCTGCGGCATTTCAAGCGTGTACCGGGCAAATTTTTTAACTTAAAAAAAACATCAGCGGCTTCGCTTTCAGCATAGCGGAATACTCGTATCTTCGCTTATTCATTCAGGAATGAAACACACAGAATAACATACACGGTACTGAACCGATATTCAATCCGAAGAATTCCAAACGAAATTTTATTCAAATTAGAATTTATCGACCAATCACATCTTAGAGTTGAGTAAAACAGTTCAATCGAAACGTGGCGCAATATAGCCTGATAAGCGAAACACCGATGAAAAGACAATTTGTGCGCATGCGCGCTTGTCACTCGTTAAAAACATCTAGTCGCATCCAAAACAAATGTTCTCTCATCGTCCTTCTTGGCGGCAAAGAGTTGGCGATCCTAAGAGGAACGAAGTAAGTGGGTACCGTAATCTCCACATTAACCAATTACGGTTCTGTCTCTCTTAGGAACCAAGATCTGGATCTTTCTAGAGAATTCCATGTGACTTCACGCCCTGTCGAAAAAGCTATAAATACCGAGGTGAATCACACGAGGGGATGATCTCTTTGGAGTTCTGTTCGCAGTGCGAATTGGTCAGCTGTTATACGCTGAGCGCTACTGAAAGTGTTGTTACTGTTATTTATTAGTGATTTGTTGTCTGCCTGTGTTATTAATTTACACAAGTACTGTTTTGTTTGTTACCTGTATTCATGTTTTCTGGAATATTCGTGAATAAAGGTCATTTTCCATTATCCAGCTTGTTGGATTGCTTTCACTGTACACCCAACAGACGATTTTCGTAACCATATACAGAAATTCATTGAAATTTGGGATACAAGAATCAACCAAAATTGTCGTTATTAACTGATCCCGCTCACAGCATCTGCGCATTTCACCGTACACCCAACAGACGATTTTCGTCACAATATACAGAAATTCAATGAAATTTGGGATACAAGAATCAACCAAAATTGTCGTTATTAACTGATCCCGCTCACAGCATCTGCGCATTTCACCGTACACCCAACAGACGATTTTCGTAACAATATACAGAAATTCAATGAAATTTGGGATACAAGAATCAACCAAAATTCTCGTTACTAACTGATCCCGCTCAGAGCATCTCCGCATTTCACCGTACACCCAACAGACGATTTTCGTCACAATATACAGAAATTCAATGAAATTTGGGATACAAGAATCAACCAGAATTCTCGTTACTAACTGTTCCCGCTCAGAGCATCTGAGAATTTCACCGAACACCATGCATTCCGTGGTTGATGAGAGGTGTTACGGTTCATTGGGGCTGCAGCCTCCGTAAATCTGACAGATATTGCTTGATGATGGCATGCACAAAATGAAGATAATTTATTAATGAATAATATTAAAAAGAAAAATGTGTAAATATTTTTGTTGAAAGGGTTTACTTTTCAAGGATCGCAATTTTGGGTTAGAAGTGTGATGCCTTTACGACTATGCAACCGGAACGCTCAGATTGAAGGTGAAACAGGGGGAGGTTTGTGAATTCGATTGTGATTTGTATTGTAGTTTGGAATTTTAGAGTTTGCTGAATTTTAGACGGCGGGAAGGGTTTGATCAAACTTATTTGCAAGTTTTTGAATGAATTAAATTTTTTTAGAAAAGCCCAGTTCTCTGACTTTAACTATTTTGACGTTGACCTGAACGTTCTCTGGATCGTCTAAGCTCATCTGCTCCATGTCTAACAGATCACTTTAAATAATTTCATCGAAAGTTTCAGTATATTGTAAGAAATATTGTGAACTCTACGTCTTAAACTCATCTTTTGCGAGAAAAAGTTGTTTTACATCAAAACGAATACAGTAGCAGCCGATTCTTATGAAGTTATGCCTAACATGGCGGAAGCTACCGGTTCTGTTTTGTAAACAAATCGATCGTTGCCAACGGCAATAGAGAAATTAAGCCCTTTTTTGTGCCACGTACTTTAGCGTTTTATATATAGATTCTGTGCTTCAAGGGTTTTATTTTTTTATTTATTTATTTATTGTTTTGTTTTGTTTCACATATAAATGTAAAATTTACCAATCATTTCCATTCCGACTATGAAATCTGACAATGAGCTCAATGAGCATTGTCTGAAGTTAATTTGCTAAATCTAATAAGCAATATTAAAAAGTGCCAAAAAAAGACAAAATAGAAAAAAAAATTCAGTCCAAAATCCGATCATTGAAACCTCGTCGACGAAAAGTTAAAAAGTCTTTAAAAATTATCTGAACCAAGTAATCAGGAAATTTTTGACGCATGTTTTTTACCTCGGAAGACCACCTGACAATGAGGTTAAGTTAGTAACGTTTGAGTGCAAGATGTCTCCCATTCTAAAAATGGTTTCGATGAAACAGGTTAGAATACAATGTAGGAAGTTGGCCTTACTTGCTCGAAGTTTTGCAGGTCTATTAAGACAAATGAATTCAAAATTATGAAAACTTTATGAACGAAACAATGACAGATTTGTTTTCATTTTTTCTTCAGTACTATATGTGTATACCCAAGAACCACAATTTGCTTATCCTTAGTCTTAGACTTGGATATATGTAAAAAAAAATCGGTTTTTATAGGAAAAGAGAATTTGTATTGCATTCAACGAGGAAGGATCCAAAAAAAGTTACAAGGGTAATAAAAATTCTTTATTAACATTAGACAGAAAATACAAAAGGGGATTAAGAGGCATACTCGCCGATCACTTTTCCACATAATCACCACATCTATTCAGGCATATATCTGAACGCAGGACCAACGTGTTTAACCAGGCTTGGTAGAAATCACGTCCCTGCCCATTGAGCCAGTTCTTGGCAGGTGTTTTCACATCGCTCTCTGAAGAGAATCTTGTTCCAGACAAGTGTTCCTTCAATTTCGGAAAAAGGAAATAATCATTGGGCCATCGTGAAGCCATCCGACGCAAACACCCTGGCATGTTGAGTGATGGTGTCATCCTCTTGCATGGCAATACCCATATTTGCTGGCAAAACTCAAGAATTGCAGCAAAAGTTCAAATGTGAAGTCTGGAACCCCCATACAGGCCAGATTTGGCACCCAATCTAGGTTCCAAACATTTATATCGAACAAGATTCTCTTCAAACAGTGATGTGGAAAAGCTGCCGAGAACTGGCTCAATGGGCAGGGACGTCATTTCAACCAAGCCGGGTTAAACAAGTTGGTCCTGCGTTCAGATAAATGCCTAAATAGATTTGGTGATTATGTGGAAAAGTGATCGGCGAGTATGCCTCTTAATCCCCTTTTGTATTTTCTGTCTAATGTTAATAAAGAATTTTTTATTACCCTTGTAACTTTTTTGGTAATCCATCCTCATATATTATATTTTAAAAAATTAACTGAAATTCTGTGACTTATCGTTTTATTGATATCGTAATATTCGACCGGTTTTTTGCTTATACTGCCCTTTGATTTTTTTCCCTTTCTTTGGCTCTTTTGAGTCCTGTAATCGAATAACCAATTCGATAATCCCAACTTCAATAATCTGAACTTGCCTGATAGAGGAGTAAAATTTCGCAATAGAACTAATCAAATCATATTTTGAGCACCGCTTTCAAGCATTTCTAACAAAAATAAATCGAAGTTATTAATTTTGTCCGGATAAATCGTGATTTTCTGTCTAGATCTTTTTATGTTGGAAAGATTTCCAGTCTTTAGTATATCTATGTAAAATGTTGGCCTGTATTTCTCATCCAGCAGCAAAATCCCTCATAATCTAAACTGAGTTTGCCGAATCTAATCGCACCGTTGTAATAAGCGGAAAGGGCAAAAGTTGAAAAACTTTAATGCCATTTCATTTCGAAACCAGATTAGAAGTAATTCGTCTACGAAAAAGTTTCTATTATCCAGACCAACATACGTCGAGAACTTAAAAAAAAAAGTGTATTATTTTTGTAAGAAAAAAATCCCAAAGTCTTCTAGCAGTTCTGCATTAATTGAATTTCCCAAAATCGATTCATCCGTGAAATTCGAATCTCATAAAAATCCTTCGCCAATTCGTCGAATATTTTAATCTTAACCGTATTCGCGGAGGCGCGCATGCGTATCGCCCCCGTCTGTCTTCCATAAGGGAAAAGTATGGCTGCTAACGAGATTTAAAATCATTGCCGCCGAAAAGATCCTTTTAGAAAGCGTCTTCTTATCTCTGCAACGCAAATTTCTGAGCTTCTTGGAAAAATCTTTCAGAGTGGAAAATCCCATTATAACTTAAGTTGCTGTTCTTCGCTTCAAACTCTTGATTCGATTTGAAAGGTGCCTTTGTTGTTTGCTGGGCATTTTTTAATGCGTCTTCGTAATGGGTTAGTGCTTAACGGAATTAAGGATTTCTTCGCTTTGATGGACGGAGGAATTTTTTGGTGTGAACTCGGGTATTGTTTTTATTGGACGGCGACGTTTATTGATCAGTGCGGAGCGTTCATTTAAATATTCAATCAGTCGCGCTGTCGGCCGATTTGCTGACGATTAATCGATTCCAGAATCCGAATCTTTCGGCCAAACTTCCTTTCCTCCCTTTCCCTTTTGCGTGTTCTTATCCTAGAGTACGGGTCCCCAACCTTTATTCCCTCGCGTACCCCTTGATTAATCTTTATATTTTTGCGTACCCCTTGATTAATCTTTATATTTTCGCGTACCCCCTACTTTCTTATACTCCCCCTCTCCAACCACCCCTCTATGTAAAGAAGTTTTTATCAATAATGTTAAGGGCTTGGGTTAGCTTAAGAGTCAAATGACTCGAATTAATAACATCTGCTGGACTTATAGCCGAAAAAAATGAAACCAGTATTCTAGTAATTTCATGTTAACTTATAAAAATAGCTTAAAATTACACTTCGTAATAATCAACTATTCAAGTGGAAGAAAATTTCAATCCGATCCTTGAGCTTGTCTCAAGAAGCTGAGTCTTATGAAATTGTGTTCAAATGAATACAGAGATAATCCCATCTCTGGTATATTAGTATTAGTTCAATGCCGAAACAGATGAAATCAGTGCTGTAATAATTTCGCATTAACTTATAAAGATGGCTAGAAATTATACTCTGTAATAACTAACTTTTCAAGTGGTTTAGTTGACGCTTTGCGGATACAAAGGGCAAACTCAACATCGGGTCATTTTTTTTTTCTTTCGCCATGACAATCTAGACCCTTCAGAGAATCTGCAGGTATATTTTTCATGTTTAGTTTGCTCTTCTTTCTCCCTCAAAATACACAGAGAATGATACCAAGCTGGCTGGAAACTGTCTGAAGAGGGCGGATACGAAAGGCGAACTCAACTAACCCCGCTCCTCCGATGGATGATACAATCCTTTATTTAGTTTGCTTATGACGCTTGTCCCGTGCATTGTTTTCATGCGTCATCGCGATCTTACTGTGTGAAATGATGGATACTGATGATAATAATGCATTTCCTGGATACTCCAGAAAACGAATGAAGGAGATGACTTGGAAGAAGGTGGAGGCAAATAAGAAAAGGAACACTGGCGAAGAATACGTATCTAGACACACGAATGCACTGCTCGTCAAATCGGTGAGCCATGTAGCTGTCAATGTATCTCAAAAATAGGCCAAGATAATGTTCAACAGATTTTTAATGCTTTTTGGGAACTGGGTAATTATGACCTACAAAATTCGTACTTATCAAATTTGGTGATTGTCAACGATGTTAAAAGGTGCTATGTAAGGGGAAGACCGAGTCGTACTTTACGGCGTCTTGACTACACTGTAGTAATAAACGATGAGAAATATAGTGTGTTCCGTAAAGCATTTTACAGTATGCATGGTGCATCAGAAGAACGAGTGCGTACTTCTATTAATAAAACTACTTCGACTGTTTCTGACCAAAGGGGAGAAAAGGAGTCAGGTCGTAAAGTGCAAGATGACAAAAATTCGCTAAGTGAGACATCCCACTACGAAAATACCGTGAATACCTTTTTTGTTGAGTTCGCCCTTATGGAAAACTTTTAAAATGTGTTTTTCTGAAAACCACCACGTGTTGAGTTCGCCCTTCGTATCCACAACGCCCCAGTCAATAAATAGCAAATCTTAACTTGGGGAAGCAAAATTCTGTAACTTTTTTAACTCATGTTTTCTTGTTGCCGCAATTACCAGTTTTTATTTCGCGTACCTCCAACTAGTCCTTCGTGTACCCCCAGGGATAAGCGTACAAAAGGTTGGGAGCCTCTGTCCTAGAGCGACTCGCGAGTCACATGAGGCTCTTGGTACACATTTCTAGATCTGATGTGAAATTTAAAACAAAGATATGACTATCATAGATTCGTCTGTAAAAATTTCTAAGAATGTTATTCTCATAATGATGATTTCATTTGTTTTAATACATTTGCATCCGTAAGCGGAATAATCCGCACACGATGATTGTCAATTATTAAACCAGCAGCNNNCCTCACACGATGATTGTCAATTATTAAACCAGCAGCGGAATAATACGCTCTCGATAATGTACATTTATCACCAGTCTCGAAGTTTCCTCTTCCGCCATATTCTCCTGCCGCCTTATAACATACAGTGCGTATCTTGCGAGCAGTTTAGAAGGATTTCAAGGCTTAAAGATTATCATATTAATTTAAGAATTGCAATACCACTTTATTCCAGCAATAACAATGTCCGGAGCTGAAGAACCTTTGAGTTCAAGCACTCCATTAACACACAGCAAATCGGCGTTCTCCTACCACTTTAAAGCATATACAGTGTATCTCGCGAGCAGTACAGAAGGAATTTAAGGCTTAAAGATTATCATATTAATATAATAACTGCAATACCACTTTATTCCAGCAATAGCAATGTTCGAAGCTGAAGAACCTTTGAGTTCAAGGACTCCGTTAACACACAGCCCATCGGCGTTCTCCTACCACCTTGAAACATATACCGCGTATCTCGCGAGCAGTACAGAAGGATTTTAAGGTTTAAATGTTATAATATTAATTTAATAACTGCAATATCACTTTATTCCAGCAATAGGAGCTGAAGAACCTTTGAGTTCAAGCACTCCGTTAACACGCAGCCTATCGGAGTTCTCCTACCACCTTGAAACATATACAGCGTATCTCGCGAGCAGTACAGAAGGATTTTAAGGCTTAAATGTTATAATATTAACTTAATAACTGCAATATCACTTTATTCCAGCAATAGCAATGTCCGGAGCTGAAGAACCTTTGAGTTCAAGCACTCCGTTAACACACAGCCCATCGGCGTTCTCCTGCCACCTTAAAACATATACAGCGTCTCGTGCGAGCAGTACAGAAGGATTTCAAGGTTTAATTATTATCTTGTTAATTAAACAAATCAACGAACAATTTAAGTTTTTTTTCTGTACAAATATATAATACTATATTTTGCCTCATCATTATGCGTAGTTTCTAAGTAAAATAAAAAAAAAATATGAGCACAAGAATCAAAGTTGTGTAGTGATACGAGCCGGCTGCCAATTGCACATCTCGGATGAATAACGCTTAGAAACGTATTCGGAGCTGTGATGCAAATGGGTAAAAGGTATGGCATAAATTCGGGCCACTAGGGCCGGTATATTCGTCCATAAACTAGGACTGATTTCGAGACGCTAAGAGATGTATTTTATTTGTAATGGTACTAATAAGATTCAGAATTTATTAAGTGACTCAGACCCGTACCATTACTATACTCATCAGGGGAGCAAGAACCCGCTTACTTATCAGGCAACTTCTCATCCACGTACTCGTGGTGCCCCCCACCCCCGGTTGGGTATTGGAATAGGTATATATACATAAAGATTTCATCGTCCTGCAAAAAGTACACGGTTGAAAGTTGAAAGCACGTGTTTCCATTTTAACAAGTTTGTGTGTTAATTTAAAAACGCATTCATAATTTAAAATATTCCAAAATATATCAAAAATACTTC
>BGPR01006152.1:0-29927 GCA_013235015.1 Araneus ventricosus | reverse complement strand
CTGTTTTTTTATGTACCAATATAAATAAATCTTTTAGTTCTTTTTTCAGGAGTAATTTATCGCATTCATGTCTGATATTATTCACTCTTCCTGTTTTGTATTCATGCATGATATCTTTCTTTTTTTATTTTTGGTAAAAAGGATATTTAAAATATACATGAACAAATCAGTTTAACAAATATAATTTTTTAATCTAATGAGCTGCAGTTTTATGTGATTAGGTGTTCATATATATAGTATTATATAATATCAATTAAAGAATATAACAATTTAGGTATATATGGTATTATATTATATATAATATGAAGTTAACAATTTATGTGTTTATATATCTATTCATCAATTAAACAACTTAACACCGTCTATTCTCTGTGTAAATGCATCACGCAATTTAGAGAAAGAATGCCAGACTAAAATCATTATCATGTTAATAAATAAAAAGCGAAAATAATTCCAGTTTGAAATTAATTTCCAAAGAAAACAAGTATTTTTTAAAAATCAAAACGGGGACGTTGAAAAATAAAATTGGCTTGAATTTTATTAAAATAGCAAAAAACGCTGTTAAAAGTGATCAAGTTTGAAAAATTTATTAAAATTAAAGGGAAAATTGCCCTATAAATTAGGATTGCCCTATAAATTAAGAAATTACCCTATAATTTCTCAGGTTAAATTAAATTAAAGGTTAATTAAAATTAAAGGGAAAATTGCCCTATAAATTAGGGATTGCCCTATAAATTAGGATTGCCCTATAAATTAGGAAATTGCCCTATAATTTCTCAGGTTAAATTAAATTAAAGGTTAATTAAAATTAAAGGGAAGATTGCCCTATAAATTAGGAAATTTCCCTATAAATTAGGGTCCTATAAATTAGGGATGGCGGTTATTGCGAAAATAACCGGTTTCCGGTTATTCAGGTTTTTTTCACTTCCGGTTTAACCTGGCGGTTATAACCGCTCAAAATAACCGGTTTTTGGTTTTTCTACAAAAAAACAAACGCCGTTTGTAGACAAAATTTTTATTAATATTGCTTTTACAGAAATCAATCCATTGGCTAATATTTATCTGTTTATAAAGACTCTTTCAGTAATCCGCCAGCCAACAGACAACTCGAGGAAGCGGTTGTCGTTGATTGGCCTCAGATGATGAAATTCAAAGCTTCATAATTTGGTAAATTTTAGTCTAATCGAACCATAAAAACGAGACTATCGTCCGATCCGGTTTTATTTACCCGGTTATTGGATTTAAAAAAAAATGACCGGTTATAGCCGGGGCAAGAGAAAAACCGATTAGCCGAGACAAGAAAACCGGTTTTCGGTTAAAACCGTCAGATTTTTCCCATCCCTAATATAGATGAAATTTTTAAATTTAAAAGTGGTGTAAAAATACCTTTTTGTGCAAAAATATGCTCCGAAGTGATTGACGGAAAACGTTGAAATTTCAATTAATTTTTAAACAATTAAAAATAAAACTTTGAAAACCCCTTTCTTAGGGGCACCTACTACTCAAGAAGTAACTACGTACCAAATTTGGTAACTGTAGGTCCAACGGTCTGACCTGTAGACCTTTGCATTCTGTGCTTTACGATTTTATATCACACAATTTACAGAGATTATGCCAACCTAAAAATGTTATTCAAAAATTTAATCTTATTTAAACAATTAATATTATTTAAACAATTTTTCCTCAAAATATGTTAATATGATAAACTAAAATAGCATTAGCAAATACAAACAAAACTCAAAAAAATTAAAATATACGAATTTTATATGGCCAATTACAGAATCTTGCCTTTCAACACTTAAAAATAAAATAATATAAACATAAAGAAAATAATCAAAACATAAGTTAAATACACACTGTAATAAAATAAACACAGCACATGTTTAACTTAATAATTCAACCTTTAACAAAATTGAGTGGATGTTGTTAAATTTGCTTTTACTGAATAACTCGCGTGGCATTGCTTTTATTATAGGTAACTAAAGAGAAAAATGCACGCAAAGACAGTGAAAATAGAAAAAGATATAGGTAAATACAATAGTATAAAAACACAGATTTTTAAATTAATCATTTGCCCTTTTCTGGGAAGTTCATTTGAAATTCTGTGACTCAGTCTAAAGCCTCACGGAGCTTACAAATTGGTGGCCGTGAATAATGCATATTGGATTTTAGTACTTTTTTATTTCAAGTACGACCGAAAGAAAAATTCGTGGTAGTAGATAGACAGAAAAATTATTTTGCTCACCTATGTTAGTTATTTGTATTAGTCTGCGATTTTTTTTCTGAAACTTATAATGAGATGATTTATTGCGTGTGTAAATAGACAGAAAAATTATTTTGCTCATCTATGTTAGTTATTTTTATTAGTCGGCGATCTTTTTTCTGAAACTTATAATGAGATGATTTATTGCGATAGAAATAAGTTTATCGAAAATGGATTTTAAAAACACTTTTATAGAGTATTAAAAAAGTTCTTGATTTTAATTATTACTTTCTAGTCTTTAATTTATAATTCATTGTTATAAATACTATAGAATGTTGAAATCAATTTGTTCCAAATTCAGTACCAAGTATTCACTATTATATTAAGTTCTGCAAGTATTAAAATAGTGTATTGCTATCTAGAATTCACAAGTGTATAAAATTTCAAAACTCGAGAACATCAGAAAGTGAATGAAAACTCGATTGCAAAATTCTATTTTTACAAACATAAAACAAGTCAAGTCAAATACAAGTGTACAAAAAAGTTTAAAAAAAACGACTAAGTGGTTGTATAACATTTTTTAGTTATTCGAATTCTTCTTAGTCCGAGGGTAAGTGAAATCCTTCTAAAAATACAATTGGAAAATGCATCCTCGTATAAATGAATTTCACTGCGAATGTTTTATATAAAGACTGGAAAAAAAAACACATTTGTTTTTTTTCCAAGTGCTAACTATTTTCACCGAATCGATCATTTGTGCCAAACACTGGATTCATCTCTTTTTTCATATAATGAATTTTAAAAACAATTATTTATTTCCAGCAAATTCGTCGTTTTTCGAAACTAAACCGATACGCCCACGACTTGTCTAGACTTCGAGAAGGACAACTATAATGGTTTCACTTTTTACAGTTCAAATCTCCTAGCTTAGAACGTGGCCTGAAGTGACAGACGATAATTTTACTGTTTACGTCATATTTTGAATGTCGTCTAAATTGTTATGACGTTGGACTGCTGTGTATATTATTATTATATCTTTGTTTCTGTTAAATTTAGATTTCCCGGAATGGAAAATGAAGAAATGTTGAAGAAATTAATAGAACGATATAAAATTAACGATGTGGATGGATGGCTCAGTAGAAATGCAATCGTTGAAATGGAATTATCGTTATAGTTGGACAAGACGGAACCAACGATTAGTAATAATGCTGAACTGAAAGGAAAATACACTTTGTAATACACGTGTTTCTCATAGTAGATGAATATTTTTTATGTAAATAAAAAGGTATCGTTATTTAACTAATAGTTACAATTGATAAAATTTAGCAAAATTAATTAATTGAAATAAAATAAAATAAAAATAAAAACTATTTTGCAATTGTCACAATTTATTTCTTCCTGTGGTTTGAAGGAAGGAATAAATTATGACATTTGTAATTCCTTTCTACAGAAAATCTGTCCTTTAGAACTACTTATGGCATGTGGTTTCCGATGAGTGCGCCATTCCAATTCTTTTCCATTTTGGGTAATTTCTAATTTTGTTAAGTGTTTCAATTTTTAAAGAATCTTTGCTATTTTATACTATAGTTTTTGTTGTATTATCTTAAAAGAATTTTGTTGAAGCAATTACTTTCTGCTGCTACGTTTGCGCTCAAAAACGTATATTTTTTTCATTATTATTATTGTTTACTTTTCTGTTTTTTTTATTTATTTTTCTTTTTAATTCAAATTTATAATTTTCTATTATCTGTTATTTAACTAAACAACTCTGTAAAAAAAAAATGCTCATTCCTATAATCTGTTCTGTTTGTTGCTTTGCGGTTACGGGATTGTTTATTTCACTTTCAACTGTATATTTTCGTTGGGAATTTTGAATAAAAAATAATTTGTATTAGTATACAATTTTAGAATCTTATTTTTATATTGTAACCTTTTACAGATCAGTGATACGATAAGTACACTTACCACAGTCTGCTAGTAGCTGTACTTATTAATCCTTTCAAGGGCACAAATAGTTTTTTTTCCGTTAAAATGATATTAATGAATTCATAAATCTATAACAAAAAAAATTAGGAATGTGCTCCATCTGTTGTGTTCATTAGATACAAAAATGCATTTTTTTCTCCTTGAAAATCATCAAAATACTAACTCTTAGTTAACCTTTTCAAGTTCACTACATGTTTCGTTTCGAAAATTACTAAATTTATTTCAAAAATTAGTATTGGACATGTAGCTGATCATAAGTATGTAAATGAACAAAAAAAATTAGCATTTTTTATTTTCAAGAAATGTGTAGTTTCACAGTGAAACCAATGAACGGTAACGGGCTATTTTTCCTCCGAATAAGTTATCATCGAAATGCAATTTCAATTATGTATTTAATTTATAAGTGAGAACCCAGGATATTCAACCTTTAATCTTAAAATTCAATATTGCTTTCGAAGATTCAATTTTAAAAAATATCAATTTGTGCAAGAACCCTCATCATTTTGTTTCTCTTATAGATCGAAAGCAATTTAGATCTTGCAATGCCGATATCTTTGTGAATACTAATGGTATTGAACTGGAATTTTTTACATAAGTTGGACTATATATCTGGCTCTTATGTTATGAAAGAAAAATTACGCTACGTTTCGCCCATGCGCAGTAAAAAAAAATACTCAATGTGTGGTTCCACTGTGAAACCAATCAAAGCGAAGGGGTTAAGGAAAAAGCTCTTAAAAAAGATGTTTTCGAAAGAAAAGCACAGCTTCTGAAAGGGTTTTAATAGACTTGCGTTGAAAAATCAGGATACAAAAAAGGGTACAGAGGGAAAAACAAACCAAACTTAAAATACAGGCATGGGTGGGTTAGAGGATACAAGAATTATACGGAAATAACGGATGCAAACTCTTTATTTGGAGCTTTACAGACTCATTCATTGATCTTTCCTAAAAAATTTAAAAGGTGATTCGAAAAGTCCGAAACATCGTAGAATGATAGCGTTTTAAACTTGATTCATCTGTATTTATATTATCTTTAAACATTTGTTAATTAATAACAATTATATAACGGTAACTTGCACACAAAAAAAAATTATTTAATATCGTCTCAACGCGTTCGTGCATAAATGCTGTAACTAAAAACAATGAAAAGTCTTGCGATTAAATATACTTAAAAATGTTTTATAAAAAAAGAGAAAAAATGTATAACTGAATTGTTAACATGGAAGAGATATCGCTTCCGGAAGTTATCGCAGAAAAGTGTCAAAATTTCACTTAATTACTGATGAATAAAAAGTTAAAGAAAAAAAATCGCTTGGAGGTGCCCATTCTCATCCTCCAAAGTATGTTTCTTCCAAATTTGGTAGCTCTAAGTCTAACTGTTCATCCTGTAGAGCAACAATAGGCAATTTTTAAAGTGGTGTAAAAATGATTTTTTTTTTGCGATAATATGTTCCGAAGTTATTGAGGAAAAACATTAAAATTCCTAATTTTTTTGGAATTAGAAATTTCGATTTTTTTTTAAAACTCTCTGAGCACCTACTACACAAAAAGTTTCTACATGCCAAATTTCGTAGCTCTCGGCCTGCCCAGTAGAGGGTTGAATTGTGTGCTCTACCATTTTTATATCATGCAATCTACAGAAAGTATGCCAGGCTGAAAACATTATGTTAAAAAACAAAAGGCTTCAAATACAATTTTTTCATAACAAAACAAAAGGAAGATAAACTGGAATAACCTAGCAAATACACACAAAAATAGTAATGAATTTCAGGCAGTTTTAGACTGTAAGAGTACCAATTCCCAAACCTGGCCAAATAACGTATGGTACAATTTACAGATAATGTGCCAGCCTATAAACATTATGATGTTGAAGAAGATAAATTAAAATTAAAATATACAAATGAGGCCGCGGAAGCCTAGTGGTATGGTCTCAACTTTGGGGCCGGAAAGTTCCAGGTTCGAAATCCGATTCCACTAAAGATCCGTCGGGGATTGGGCCTCTTGCACGCTAAATCATACGTAGGGGCCAAACGTCCACCCGTTGGCATGGCGCGGAAGCATGGAGAGGGGACGCCATCCCAGGTATCGTCATCCAACCGCGGTTCAACATTACGATGTCCGTCCCAAATTAGCCCTCGTGTTACTTCAAAGCGGGACGTTAATATAACTAAACTAAATTAAAATATACAAATGTTATATGGTTCGAGGATGAACGAGCACCCATTCCCGAACCTTGCCAACCAAAGTATCATGCAATTTACAAATAGTATGCCAGCCTATAAACATTATGATGTCGAAAAAGATAAATTATGAAATATACAAATGTTATATGGTTCGAGGATGAACGAGCGCCGATTCCCGAACCTTGCCAACCAAGCATCATGCAATGTACAGACAGTATGCCAGCCTATAAACATTAGGATGTTGAAAAAGATAAATTCAAATTAAAATATTCAAACGTTATATGGTTCGAGGATGAACGAGCACCTATCCCCGAACCTTGCCAACCAACGTATCATACAATTTACAGATAGTATGCCAGCCTATAAACATTATCATGTCTAAAAATAAAAAAGTACGCCTTCTTTTCCCATGACATTTAATTCGTAAATTATTTAAAAATAATGTACATTGTTCCTCCTCTGACTTTTTAAAAAAATTATTTATTACAACTACACATCTTGCAAGGCATCTTACACCCTTGCGTAGCAATTTGTTGCCTTCGCTGTGCGTTGGCGTTTAACCCAGGGCTGTCTAATTCCGGAATAGGATCCGTTTCCAATTGCCTCCCCCAACCCGATGCCAAACGCAGTCCCGAAGATTAAGACGGAAGGCGAGCTCAAATCACTGTCATGTCCCCCGTAACTATTGTGTTGCGCCAATATCCGATCGCTTCTGATATTACGTTGGGGTTCAATGGCTGGGGACGACTGCTGCTAATGGCTGTAATCACAATATCAGTCGGAACAGTTTATGGCAATTGGCCTGGCCGGCGACAGTTAGAAGCGACACATGCAGATCTCGGAAGAGAGATCTACTATACGACATAAAGGCTCTTTTGTAGTATAGTAGGACTCCAATGATACGAAGCCCAATTATACGATTATCCCAATTATCCGAATCGATTTTGGCAGAAAAAAACCGAAATTGGGGAAATAATAGTGGGAGCGCGGTCACTGAGTGGTCTTGACACGCCCTTTTCCAACTGCTTGAGATTATTTTCAATCGTGGTGAGTCACATACGGGGCCGTCTTAAGGGGACATACAACTGTTAAACCTCGAAAATTGGAATTGTAGTTCAGCGACTACTGAGTCGCAAAGTTGGGCAAAAATACGCATGAAGGTGCGCGCGCACAATTGGCTGACGCTATCGCTTGCCACGTTTTCGCGAGCGAGATTTCGTGATTGAGATGAAAATTTTGTTTCGAAAAATTTAATACAATAATGGCTCCAAATGTAAATTTACAAAGAAGAAAACGCCAACGAGATGCCAAACGAGATATAGAGAAGAAAACAAAAAAGAATTGAGAGTAATTTCGAGAAACAAGAGTATCGCGAATAACTTCGAGAAACAAAAGAGTATCTCTAGTAACAAAGAGAATCGCAACTAGAAAAGAGAATCGCAAGTAACAACGACAAACTGAGAAACAAAAGAGTCACGCGAGTAAAGTAGTTCTACGCCTTTAACATCAGCGGCTGTTTGAAAAGACAGCCTCCCGTCATTTTTTAAAAAATTAATTTCTGTGATCCGAATTTCCAGTCATCCGAATTGCCGCATAACTGAATCGGCCCAATTTCCGCTTTATTCGAATAATTGTTCTACTGTATCTAAATTATTTACTCATCTAAAACTTCGTGATCCGAATGGCATGAGTATCAAAGGTATCCGAACACATTCGGAGCAATTTTTTTTTTAAATTGTGAAATAGAAACACCAAAATATGTTTTTTAGATTAGAATTTAATAAAGATTAATATTAGAGTATGATTTTTGAGTATAAATTATTACAAATTTACAAAAATGTTGAATTTCTGCTGCTTTTTTAGAGAAAATTCCCCAAAACTTCAAACATGCTACAGGTCAAACTTTTGTAATAATTCAAATAAAACTAATACTAAAATATACTACATACCATGGATTAGTGCTTGTACTAGAATCTTAACATTCTTTGGATATATAAAAATGTTAGAGCTAATCGAACAATCATTATATGATTTTCACCAAATTTTCTATGTCATTTTTCAAATAAAAGACCATAATTAAAAACATATTGTTACAATTTACATTATTCTAGTACAATCACTAGTAAAACATTTGAAGAAAGTGTTCACAAAATTTCAGAACAATCGAATGGTAATATCTTGAGTTATCATGTTTGAAGTGTGAAAATAAGCATAAAATCTAATTTTGAGAAAAATAAAATTTTAGTTTTTCCACACGCTCAAATTAAGTATCTAAACTTTTAAAAAATTTCCTAAAAATATACTGACATCATATTATCTTGAAAAAATGCAGTTTAAAAGAATTTTTGACAGGTTTCTGTCCCTTTAAATGATAACTTTCGTTTAATTAAACGCCCACTTACGGTTTTCGGTTTGTTATAAAACAATCAATACCTCATCTTCTAATTAACGTACCGACAAAAGTAAATATATTTTAGAAAGGTAAATGAATGAACTATCGAAAACATCAAAAATTAAAAAATGGGAATTTTGGTCGAAAATCGACTTTTCAACGTGTTCGGATACCTTGTTTATCAAAAGCATTTCTTTTCTCTCAGAAGGTTAGAGTATTATTTTCTCATGATTGGTTTGAATCCCAATGAAGAAACCAATGTTCTCTGATATTCCGTAAGGGTGTTTTCTTAACCATTTCAAGTTTACTACATTTATCGTTTCGAAAATTATTAAATTTATTTCAAAAATGAGTATGAGACACGTAACTTATCATAAATATGTAATGGAAAAAAAAGCATTTTTTATTTTCAAGAAATTTGCAGTTTTACAGTGAAAACAATGAACGGTAACTGGCTATTTTCCCTCCAAATAAGTTATCATCGAAATGCAATTTAAATTATGCATTTAATTTATAAGTATACGTGGGTATTCAGGATATTCAACCTTCCTAAAATTCAATATTACTGTTCTAAGATTCAATCTTAAAAAATATCAATTTGTGCAAGAACCCTCATCATTTTGTTTGTATTAGAGATCAAAAGCAATTTAGCTCTTGCAATGCCGATATCTTTCTGAATACTAACGGTACTGAACTGGAATTTTTATATAAGTTGATCCATATATCTGGCTCTTATGTTATGAAAGAAAAATTGCGCTACGTTTCGCCCATGCGCAGTAAAAAAAATACTCAATATGTGGTAACCAATGAACACGAAAGGGTTAACTGATGTTGCTTGAATTGCAGCAATAGTTGATACAAAAAGGTTTTCTTAAAAAAACGGATTTTTTTTCTGTCTCAAACAAGGTGAGATATCCTCTGGCATTTCCATTTCCATACATCTGTTGACTTGAAGAACAGATTTATATTCAGATTTAAGTTCTACCGAAAAATTCTAGTTTAAGGATCCGTCGAATTATTAAATAAAGAATTTTATTGGATAAGGATGTCCTCAACCAAATAGTATGTTTTGCTGAGCTGAATCGACTATGAAAACTATTCAATTGAAAAAAATTTCTTGAATTCCTAATGATATCACCTCCTATTAAAAGCCTGCATTTGATTTATTTAGAGAATTCCTATACTAGATAATTGGATATTATGTTATAATAATATAGTATGAGGCGACGACCTGAAAAGGATATTATAGGAAAGAACACTGTATTTTTACTTTCTCGTATACGAAGTACACAAAGAGAAAGTATTATAATCGTCAAAAAATTCGAACTCGAGATTTTGACGAATCTCCATGTTTTAGACCTCTCTGAGTCCGAAAAACACAATTTTGGAATTATGTCTGTCTGTTACTCTGTCTGTCTGTGTGTCTGTCTGTGAATACGATAACTCAAAAACTATTAGAGCTACGGGGATGAAATTTGATATGTGGTCTTTAAACATAATTTGTAGGTTTCTGTCAAATTTTGGACAAAATCCGTCCACGGGAAGTCTGTCTGTCTGTATGTTCGACGTCATGCGAACGCTATAACTCAAAAACTTGAAAAGCCAGATGGATAAAATTTTATACACAGTTTTATCGTCATGAATGTAGGTCCGTATAAAATTTTGGGCCAAATCCGTCAAAGGGTTGACTGTCTGTCGGTCCGTATAATTTACTTTTGAAGAGAATCCGTTATCTCCACGCGCATACGTACTGGAAGAACGGAGAGGAATTTCATTACGGAGTAGCGAATTACGTCAGTTTGTCCTTGAGCCGGTAAGAGAGGAAAATCGTTACGCATCTCTTTGAATTTCATTCTTTGCCTAGATATTTTTCAATCACTATATGAAAAACCTTCTGATAGTCATTGGATTCTGGGTAACAATAGGTTCGAATTTTTTTAGACACGCAGGGGAAGGGGAAACGGCACCTTTTTGGGGAAGTATACGAGAAAGTTTAGGGGAGAACATTCCCGATGGTTTTATTAGTACGCGAAAAGTTTAAACGCAGTCGGCAAATAAACCGACAATGCTTTTCTTGAAGATATCGCATGAAGGTACGGCTGATGAAGTGAAGAGTAAGCAAGGGTAAGTTTGCCATAATTGCCAAGCACTGATACGGGACGTTTAAATGTTAAAAAATAAAACATGAAAAAAGTGGGTAGGTAATGGTTTATTTTACGCTGATAAATTATCAATATAGTTTAAGCTGTCTAGTAAAATGAACGCGTAGACTAATAAAAAATGATGCAAGGACAATCCTTTTTTAGCCCGGTCACATTTTAAAGTTGATTTTACTTTCTTAATTATATCATTTTCTTCTTTCACGCAATTATAAAATTAGGTGCTAGTCGTTTTAAAATTATAATGACAAATCAAAATTGCTTCAGTTGTCTCCACTGACAACCTGTTTCTTTCGTCCGACTATTGAGTTGAAATTAGGTAAAATATTGTTACGAACATGGAAAGGCGCTTCCCAGCAATGTTAGTCCTATGGTTGGGAAGAGAGTTTTACAAGGTTAAGCATGGAGTGATGACAGCGACTGTTCCGGGACCCCTGACCTTGGCGACGAACTTGGCGTTCATTTTGGCGACTTGGCGACAACATTTGGCGACCTTGGCGACAAATAGATGATTCCAGAAAATGCAACCTTTTTCTCGATATTTCTATTAGGAAAGGGAATACGCGTGAATATACGAGAAAACTCCTAGTAACGTTACGGCCTGTCGGAGAGAGTAATATAAGGACGGCGCCTGGATCAGAGGGTGTAGTGTTGATCCATTGGGAACGACTTTGGAATTTCTTCTGAAGTGCGAGCTAGGAAGCTGGTGAGCTGAGCGCTATTGAAAGTGCTGTTATTGTCGTTATTAGTTATTTGCTGACTGTTTGTGTTGCTAAATATCAAAGTACTGAACTGTTATTACCTGTGAATTGTTGTCTGTTTACATTGGTAATCTGTGCAAGAATTATTGTTTCCTGTACCTGTGCTACGTGTTTTCCTGCATATTTGTGAATAAACCTTCATTCTTCAATATCCTGCGTGTTGGACTGTTTACACCATACACCCACGGAAAGACTTTTGCAACAATATTCTCTCCGCATTTGCATTGTGGGCTGGAATGGCAAATACGTATTGGCATAGTTAGACATGTCTTCGGATCAATATACTTAGTATCTGCAAAAGACTTCAGCCATTCATTTCTCTTCTATACTCAGTTTAGTTGCGCGCCCGGTGTCTCACTAAGAGTTTTGAGAGAAAACGGGACAAATAGTAATACGGGACTGAGTAGTGAAATACAGTGACAGTCCTGTATGCACGGGACGCATGGCAACCCGCAAGGGGCATATAGGAGGGGTGATTAAGCCGTATCGGGAATGGTGCCCTACCTTCAAAACTAAAACACACAGAGAGAAGACACTTGGCAGATATTGGCTTTGAACCCTCCTACACAGGTGCATAAAGTTACAAAGTCGTTGCTCTCTCCACTTCTATACAGTAGAGCTATAAAAGAATATATATAATGGGGACTACGCGCATTCGTTATGGCAGAGAAATTTGCGTTGAAAACTATGCTCCATCGTCTGGAATGCTCGATATCGTTGAATATTGCCAAAAAATTATGATCCATCCCCTCTTACAATCAGTTTCAAAAACTTTTCCTCATTTTCAGCGCATTCATCGCAGCTAAAAACCTGTCTTCTTTCTGATGTGTAGAGAGCAGTTTCGGCATAAACTTGCCAAGCACACGTCACATACTTTCAGTCAATTTAATTTAGTTATATTAACCTTCCGTTCTGAATCAATACGAGGGCTATTTTGGGACGGACCTCGTAATTTTGAATCTCGGTCAGATGACGAAGACGACACCCAGGTGCAACCCTCTTATCTTCAGTCAGAATCAACTGAATTGTACCATAGGTAATGCTGTACTCTTCAGATAACTCACAAATAGTGATTCGAGGATTCTCAAGCACATCTTGTATGTTTTTAGATTTGTCAATGTTTTGGGAAGTCCTCATTTACGGCATTTTCACGGCCTTGCTGGAAACATTTGAACAACTTATAAACTCTTGTGCAGATCATAGAAACCTTCCCCATAAATTTTCATTAACTTTGCATAAATGTCACAGCAGGTATCGTTCAACTTTTTTGCCATAAAAAATGCGACGACAGCACAGCACAGACATTTTAACTACGACTAGCTACGGCTACTAGTTAGGCAGAGCTAACTTTCGGCGCTTGCACGGGAGAGTTCAAGGTCAATATCTACCAAGCTTCTTCACTCTGTGTGCTTTGGCCTTGAGGGTAAGAAACCAGTTCCAGAACTTTTTGATTACACTTCGTCGATGTTCCAGATGAGAGTGTTGGGGAGAGGAGGGCTCCAAGTAGATAATATTTTAGAGTTTGTTTTACGTTTTTAAAGCCAGAAGTCTATGAATAAGACTGTGAGAGATGAGAAATAAGTACTATTGACCAGGCGCCATTTACCTTCAATAAACTACTGTTGCAAATCTTCTTACATTACTTCCAAGTAGTGTCATTCCAGGCAACCGCATTAAACGCCCTTTCTCTAACCTGTATTAAATTCATTCTCCCATTTGATCCCTTAGACGTTTTATAGACTACTAAATATTAAAACGATTGAAAAATTGCTGATATGCGCCTAACCTAACAAATACAAATGTCAACCTTGCCGTCACGATTAGATAAATGTTACTACATTGGGTTGTAACCACAAATCGCAAGTTCTAATCCTGGTCATGTCAGTGATTCAATTTTTAATAACTTAAGGCATTTTCTATTGAAAAATCCATAATATGCGCCTAACCTAACAAATACAAACATCTTCCTTGCCGTCACTAATATATAAATGTTACTACATTGGGTTGTAACCACACATCGCAGGTTCTAATACTAGTCATGTCAGTGATTCAATTTTTAATAAGTTAAGGCATTTTCTATTTATGCTCAAACCATAATTCATCATATTCTCGGATTACTCATTAAAAGCAGATGGACCTGATAATATCTGCCTTTTTGCAAAAAAATTTCAAAGTTGTATTTATTTGAAATAATAAAGTCATATCTTAAATCAAAGCGGAGTCTTCCAGTTTCATTTTCTTTACTGAAATATATATAGAATATTTAGGGAGAAGAACAAAGAAATTTCGAGATTTACGCTTCAGAGATATTGGTTAGATGTAGAATAATAATCATGTAGGGAAGAGTGGGATAAAACCGGGCACCTTCATTTTGGCGTTATTAATTCTCCTTTCTAGTGGAAAAACTCTGAATTATACTCCACTAGTGAAGAAAAAAGAATGGTCATAGTTGCCATGTTATTGAATTCACTTCGTCTGTTCACTGTATTTGTTTTATGATATCAACTCTCCAATGTTCGTTTCTTTTTAAACTATTCCTACTTATTAATCATTACAATTATAAAAACTATATTTAGACCGGCTTATTATATGTTTATTAAGGATTTATATCCTATCAAACAATAAAGATTTAGTAAAACAATTGCGTGGTTCTTTTTCGTTTTTTATCACCTCTAGGGAAACTACTGATACCCAACGCAAGATGATTTTCTTAGATTGTGAGACAGTTGGTAGTTTGTGAGGGCCATTCCTATTTGACTTTTGCTCAAATGATCTGATGGAAAACATTTTCAATTTGTTCCGATTTCCAATATTTTCTTTTTTTGTGATAATTTCAAATAATACAAAGAATTATTTTAGTCAAAATTTTAAAAAGAATTGAAATTTATTTATTCCATTATTTCCTCGCTTACACGACTTTTATTCAATTTTTTCCTCATATGGACGAGTTTTCTGGTTTGTTTACTTACAATAAAACCTCGACTTTATCTGCTTGTATGTTTGACTTCCGCTTTGAAGATTCCATTGATTCGTTACATTGGAATTGTGTAGTACAGGCATTTAAATGTAAACAAACCAGAAAACTTGTCCATAAAACTTCAAAATGTATGTAAAATTAAAAATCTTTTGCTCGAAGTCTTTGCAATCGTTTGGTTTCATTAACGCATCATCATTTCGACTGAGTTCGTCTCTTAGTTCGCTTGAATTTTAAAGAAGAAAGAATTACGTAGAATACATTTTTTTTTCTTTTCCTTTTGGATTATTTTTCTTCTTATGCTCTTGGATTTGGATAATTAAAATAATAGGAGAACCCAGTAAGTCTATTACGCATTTCCAATTCCTTGTTTTGTACAACATTTGTTAGATTCTTACATTTTATTTTGTCGCTATTCTATTCTATTGTAATTTCCAAACCAGCAGTGTTTCATTGCGCTAGTGACATAACTAGGTTCTCTGTTTCATTCCTACAGCTTTTATCACAAATTTAGATACGAATTTTGGAAATATTTTTAAATTGATTGTCTTTATTCTTAAAATGTAAACTGCAGTAACCATTGTTAAATCTTAAAAAATTGTCTTTATTCTTAAATTGTCAACTATTGCAATTATTGTTAAATTTTAAAAAATCGTCTTTTTTCTTAAATTGTCAACTATTATAACTATTGTTAAATCTCAAAAAAAATGTTTTATTCTTAAATTGTCACTTAAAATAAAAATTTATACTACTTTCCCACTGAAAATCTAGTTTTCCCTAATTTCCCACAGAGTTAACATGTGTACCCGGGTGGTTTGACTTTTTCTACAAAAAAAGAATTAGTAAAAAAAGTAGTAAAACTATGACTTTTCCTGAAATATATATTGTACTTTGATAAATAATGAATATTTTAGTAAAATTTGACAAGGTCTATGTCGAATAGTTTAGCTCCAACAGGACTTCGAACCTTAGGTACCCGGTTTTACCCACTTTCCCCTATACTAAGGATATTATAATGGAAAAAAACAATAACTAAAATTTTCAACTAATGCGTCCTGGAGCTTCTTAATAACATCTCTGATAAGAAATTATACTTTCACTTTGAGTAAGGAAAATATACGTACTGTATTAAAATGTGATAAATTTATTTCTGATAATTTCTGCCAAAGTGCACAAAGTGCTTTATTCAATTCCTACTGTTAGTTCACACTCTCCCTATATATATATCTATTTATTTATATATCTTGTTCAAATTTTGCAATCGATTTTAAACTAACTTCCCGCTGCGCTGGAGACTTGAAACTTTAAACATAGCTCTGAACTAGATGAAAATGCAATATTAATTCGCTTTCTTGTGTGTCTGTCTGTCTGTTCGTCTGTCATTTCATATTTAGCATGACGCATGCGCAGTACGTTTGTCATTATATCTCGAAAACTATTAACATTGCAGACTTGGTTCTTGGGTATATGGATGGCCCATGGGATCATCGAAGCACCTCTATATTTCAGCCATATCTTTGCGCATGCGCAGTACATTTTTCATTATATCTCGAATCACCTAAGTAGGAATTGACTTTTAAATTTTTTTTATATTACTTGTTTCTTTAAATTTGTTTCTTTTGCTTCAGGTTTAAGTAACTGTAGCTTCAATTTAAAACGTACTGTAACATATGCGCCATCTGGCGAATAAAATATCCTCAGAATTGGAGAGACACTTGGGTGTGGTGAACGAGAGCCAATGATGATGGATGGCGATCCGCCATAACGTATTGTTGCAAAAGTCTTACTGTGGGTGCATGGTGTAAACAGTCCAACACGCAGGATAATGGAGAATGAAGGTTTATTCACAAATATGCAGGAAAACACGTAGCACAGGTACAGGAAACAATAGCTCTTGCACAGATTACCAATGTAAACAGACAACAATTCACAGGTAATAACAGTTCAGCACTTTGATATTTAACAACACAAACAGTCAGCAAATAACTAGTAACGACAATAACTGCTCTTTCAATAGCGCTCAGCTCACCAGCTTTCTAGCTCGCACTGTGGACGAAGCTCTACAGTCATTCCCAATGCAACAACACCCCACCTCTGATCCAGGCGCCGTCCTTATATACTCTCTCTGACAGGCCGTGACGTCACATGGAGTTTTCTCGTGTATTCAAGTGTATTCCCTTTCCTAATAGAAATATCGAGAAATGGGTCGCATTTTCTGGAATAATCTATTTGTCGCCAAGTCGCCAAAATGGTTGCCAAGTCAGAGATCCTGGAACAGGCGCTTTCCGTCACTCCATGCTTACTCCTGTAAAACTCTCTTCCCAACCATCAGACTAACATTGCTGGGAAGCGACATTCCATATTCCTAACAGTATTTTCCAAAAATACATTTCCGCTCGAAAAGACGATGTTTAATGCTATTAATTGTTGTACAGAATATCTGTGCTGTTTGTTTGTTTTGTAAGTATGTGTCTTGTCTTCTGTGTTCGTCCAGTAATTAAAAAAATTACAAAAGACACATGGTGGAGTTGTGCTTTAATGGTGTGCATGCTGAAGACATATCAGTTAGGGTTGGCGGTTATTGCGAAAATAACCGGTTTTCGGTTATTCAGGTTTTTTTCACCCCCGGTTTAACCTGGCGGTTATAACCGTTCAAAATAACCGGTTTTTGAAATAACCTGTTTTCGTTTCTTTTATATAAAGAAACAAACGCCGTTTGTTGACAATTTTTTTATTAATATTGTTCTTACAAGAAATCAATACATTGGTCAATATTTATCTGCTCATAAAGACTCTTTCAGTAATCCGCCAACCAACAGACGCCTCGAGGAATCGGTTGTCGGTGATTGGCCTAAGATGATGAAATTTAAAGCTTCATAACTTGGTGCATTTTAGTCTAATCGAACCTAAAATCGAGCCTATCCTCAGATCCGTTTTTTTTTGCCCGGTTATTGGATTTTTTAAAAAATAACCGGTTGGAACAAGAACAAAAAATAACCGAAAAAACCGGTTAACCGAAACAAAAATAACCGGTCTTCGGTTAAAACCGGTAGGTTTTTCCCATCCCTGCACTACTGTACTAAATTTTAATATTTATTATTCGGGTTATGCGATTTATTATATAATCTAAAATCGAGCCTATCTTCCGATCAGATTTTTTTAACCCAGTTATTGAATTTTAAAAAAATAACCGGTTATAACCGGGACAAAAAAATAACTGAAAAAACCGGTTAACCGAAACAGAAAAAAAACTGTGAACAGAAACAAAAAAAAAAAAACGGTTTTCGGTTAAAACCTATAGGTTTTTCCCATCCCTAAAAACAGTACTTTTACTGTCTTGTGTTTACTCTCTCGTACTATCGAAGTATAGAAAGTATTGTAATCGTCAAAAAATTCAACCACGAGATTTTGATGAATGTCCACGTTTCTGGTCAGAGAGTCGAAGAAAAAAATTTTTTTTGAATTACTTCTGCCTCTTGGTCTGTCTTTAAACAGGATGACTCAGAAACGAAACAAGTTAGATTGATGAAATTTGGCATATTGTTTCATCACCAAAATTGTACATCTATAAAATTTTCGACAAAATTTGTCTACAGGTTGATTATCGGTCGATCGATCTGTGTGCATGGGAATGCGAGAACTCAAAAAATGGAACAAGCTACATATTGTTACAAAGATGTAATGCCGCTTTCCTGCATCGCTAGGTTTATAGTCGGGAAGGGAGTTTTTCAGAGGTAAGCATGGAGTGACGGGCAGCGACCAGGCATGGACCCCTGACCTTGGTGACAAACTTGGCGACCATTTTGGCGACTTGGGGACAAATTTGGTGACCTTGGCGACAAATAGAAAATTCCCGAATATGCGATCATTTTCTCGATATCTCCATTAGGAGAGTTAAAAATGTGGAAGGGTAAAAAATAATAGTAGACAACGACAAGAAGTAAGAATCTGGTGAATGACTTCATCAGAGGCCAGACATTCATACAGATTCAAAAATGGTATAGGTTAAATGGAATAGGTTTTCTGCAGAGGAAAAAGACTACAGAAAACCTATTCAATTTTTGAATCTGCATGAATGTCTGGCCTCTGATGAAGTCATTCACCAGATTCTTACTTCTTGTCGTTGTCTACTATTATTTTTTACCCTTCCACATTTTTAATTCCCTTTTTTAATATTTTCATTTATTTTGTACTTGGCAATTTTTTCCTGGCTGATGCTGCACTTGAGCGCACCAATTGAATTGCTTCTATTATTCTTTGTCTTTTTAGGTATTCTTACTTTTTTGTCTTTTTAGATATTCAATCCATTAGGAGAGGAGATAGTAGAATGTTCTAGATATTTCCATGTGACATCACGATCTGCCGAGAAGACTATATAAGAACGGTGCTTGGATCACATTGATGGATCGACTGGAACGACTTTGGAGTTTTGTCTCTAGTGCGAGCTGGAAAAGCCAGTGAGCTGAGCGCTATTGAAAGTGCTGTTACTGTCATTATTAGTGATTTGCTGACTGTTTGTGTTTCTAAATCCGAAAGCGCTGTTACTGTCATTATTAGTGATCTGATGACTGTGTTTTTAAATCTGAAAGTGCTGTTACTGTCATTATTAGTGATTTGCTGACTGTGTTTCTAAATCCAAAAGTGCTCTTACTGTCATTATTAGTGATCAGCTGACTGTATTTCTAAATCTGAAAGTGCTGTTACTGCCATTATTAGTGATTTCCTGACTGTGTTTCTAATCCGAAAGTGCTGTTACTGTTATTACTAGTGTTTATTATTATTCTCTCTAATAATATTAGGGTATATTATTAGTGTATTACTATTCTCTGTTTGTGTTGCTAATCTGTACAAGTTATTCTTCCTGCTACCTCTGCTATTTGTTTTTTCCTGCATGTTTGAGAATACACCTTAATTCTCCATTATCCTGCTTGTTAGACTGTTTACATCATACAAACACAGAACGATTTTCGTAACAATATCGTCTATGTTATGTCAAAATGTCGCAAGTCAAATTTGACCAAACACTTTATTAATGCAAAAAACTTGTATAGGTTAGCTGCATCTGCTCTCAAATTGTTATATGTTGTCACAAAATGCCATATGTCCCTAGTGGTTGCTGCTGTTCCATCAACATGTCTTAAGTTGTGCTGTGTGTGGTTTTTGGGATGCAACATTTTGACATAACAGCGAAAATAAATGAAATTTGGTAGACCCTTTGTGACGTGAAGGCGTTTTTCTCAGCTATGGACATAGGTGAAGCTTTTATTTATGATGGCTAACTTTAAAAAAAGCCAGATGGCTTGATAATTTTAATCAATCTTATTAGCGTTTTGATGTTTTTGTTTTTATTTTTCCTCTTTCTTTTGAAAATATGCTTTTTGGTGTACAGATCTCCTTTGTCTTTTGTTTGGGAAATTTCGGGCTAAGAGAAGCGATATTTGGCGTAATGCAAGCTTCTTACAAAAAATTTTTCCATTATTATTTTGTATCCATTTCCCATTGTTCTTAGCCCTTGAAAAAATAGATTTGAATGCATTACGAGTTTGCTTTTTTTTCGATTACTGAGTTTATCTTTGTTTTTTTGGCTTTCTTTGTATTGTATTGAAATTCGGTACATGGTCTTGATACCAAAATCGTAGATCTGAATCAAATTTTGGGCGTAAATAGTTGAAAGGAAGAGGTCCTCTCTCTTCACTTTACTGCGAGGCTTAACACAAAAGGTTCCATATAGTGCAAGTCGAGGGGAGAACTTTCCGGTGGTTTGAAATGTGACTCATTTCATCTAGATATGCAATGCCGTCTAGATATGATAGATTATTTCTCACCTTCCGTGTTGTATGAAACAAATGCAAGCGAATTTTTCCTAGATGCAACATACAAATACCATTTTTGTAAGAGAATTCTGCAAACCAGTAAAGTACAGTAGAGTCTCCCTACAACGAAGTCTTCCTACAGCGAATTTCTCCCTATAACGAAATTTTTAATCGGAATGTTAAATAACATTCAAAATATTCTCCATATAAAGAAGTGGTTGTCTCCCTGTAACGAATTTTTTCAGACCTTTATCTTTTCGATTTTTGTCATTTTTGAAGAAAGTTGCTAATTTCTCTGCAAGCAAATCGCGTACATGTGCAACCACTCGCATTGTTCATTCCAGCGATAACACATAACAATAGAATGCTATGTGAAGGGTAATGCAGTTGCGGGGGACCTGGATTTCTACAGACGGAGGAACATTTCTACGGGTCAAGATTCCAAGAATCGGGGTGGAGTGGGGGTGAAAACAGCAAATAGATGTGATAATACGCATTTTATGTTTATCCATACTAGTATATATTATTCTCTAAATTGGTGAATTGTCTTCACTTTTGGGCATATTATTTATACAATAAAAATCAGTATAATTTTAACAAATTTATAATAAATATTATATCATTTTTAATTGAAAGTCATAATTAAATATATTTGAACTTATCGCACATAATAAAAGGTGTGTTACATTTACTTAAATAACTGCAAAAATCTCTAATCTCCGTATAACGAAATTTTCTCTATAGCGAATTTTTCAACTGGAACCAAGCGATTTCGTTATAGGGAGATTCCACTGTAATTCCACAGCACTTTCTAACATGGCTATTAAAGAAATCTTGACAAATCCTTCAAAAATTCCTCCAACTATGCGGAAATAATGGGCAACTTAGAAAATGTGTACAATATATCTCCCGATGAGCTTAAAAGTATACTTTGCGACTTCACTTTCTTAGAAAGCCGTCAACTCTTTAATGAATTGACGGCTTCCTTGGAAAATTCCATCGAGGCGATGGGGGAGGGCGTAGAAAGCTATCAGTGGGCAGGAAAACGTCGCCATGAAGGGAGATTGCCCACCACAAGATGCATAGGAAAGGCCTGATAGCACTGTCGCCAGGAAAGATGAAAAAGGAAAAAATGGAAATGTGGTGGTTGGGGGATAAAAAGAATTGCAAAGACGAGCAGCGGTAAATAAAGATACATTCAATGTTAAATTTATTTTATAAACAGCATGTTTTGGAGGCGGAATAAATTTAATTAAAAACATTTTTAAAATCACACTTATTTTTAAAGTACTATTGTAATTATTTTCTACTTTTTTAATTTTGAGATCCATTATTTCTCAAACTCACTACCAGCTGGCGCTATTGGTTTAGGAATAATTATTCAATTAATGATTAAATGATAATTAAATTCTGAAAATATTAAAACGCCATATTGGTAGGGAGGACTAGGTGGAAGGTTTCCAACCTGTGGTAAGCGTACCCCTGGGGGGTACGCGGCGGACAAATTAGAGGTACGCGAAAGTAATGTTGCTAATGGCGAAAAACACTAAACATAAAGGATTAAATTGAAAAACCAGTGGGAGTGGTCTCCCCTAAACTTTCTCGTATACTCCTAACATATGTAGAGAAAAAAATAAGCTAAAAGGCAGCGAAACGAACAAGAACCCCTAATGCAGTGGAGAAAAAAATTAAGCAAAGCGCCATACCACGATTTCCGAAGGTCGTCCAACGCGGAAGTGAAATTAGAAGCCGGCGTGATTACCAATAGGGCTGGATGTAAGATAAATAGAACGAAATTTGCAATTTGAGCGCCTTTTTATTAACCGATTGAGACAAAAATTGGACACAAATCTACCATTAAGGTAAGAAGGCCACATACCAAATTTCATTAATCGAAGTTATTTTTTAAAGATGTTATTGCGTTCAAAAGTATGCGATTATGCAGATAGACAAACAGTCAACCCGTTGACTGATTTGGCCCAAAATTTCATACGGGCCTACATTCCTGATGATAAAACTGTGGAACAAATTTTATCTATCTAGCTATTCAAGGTTCTGAGTTACAGTGTTCACATGAACGCGGACAGACAGACTTCCCGCAGACAGATTTTGTCCAAAATTTGACAGAAACCTACAAATTGTCAAGATAACATACCAAATTTCATCCCTCTAGCTTTAATAGTTTTCGTGTTCACAGACACGATTTTTTGACGATTACAACACTTTCTCTTTGATTCGTTTACAAAACTTCGAAGTATTCGATTACATACTTTCTTTCTAATTCTTCGTATACGAGAAAGTAAAAAATGGTCATTTTTGCTATTTGTTCTTTTTTCTGATTTTCCTGCAATACATACTTCTGATATTAAGTTTTTACTGGTTTTTTTTCCACAGGGATACTTTAATTTTAATCTCTCTGTAGTTAACTTCCGTCTGGTTTGCGATTCAACTGATATCGTATCAGATTTGAGTTTAAATCCTAACTGGATATTCGCAGCACCGATTTTGTCTAAAATTTGAAAGAAACCTACAAATTATGTGTAAAGATCACATACCAAATTTCATCCCCGTAGCTCTAATAGTCTTCGAGTTATCGTGTTCATAGACAGACATAATTCCAAATTCGGTTTTTCGGACTGTTTTAATTTAGTTATTTTGTTGTTTCTGTTTAACGTTTAAGTTAAATTCATTATTCCTTAATTTGATTCTAATTTTCCTGGTTGATTGTTTTAAAGCTGTATATATGGTAAGTGAGAGCAAATGTATATAAAAAAATTATTTGCATATGAATTTTTGTCTCTCATTAAGTTTCTGATACAATTGTTACATCATTGATATTATTACACACCATTTTAGATGAACTAGTTTTATTTCCAATAAAGAATCCATTCAAAAACATACAGCAAATCACACAGAAATTTCTGTGCCATCTTACATTTAGAAAATATATTGTAAAGTATTTTATCGGTCAGTTGCAAATAAATCTAGCATTCGAAATTCTGAAATTGTATCACTTTTTAATATTCATGCTGAAACTAATGCACAAACTGGTAATATATCTATGAAGCATTTTACCTATAATTTTTACTATAAATTTTACATTTCTGTTGTACAGGATAATTATAACTACAACATTCCTGTTCAAAGCACTGTATAGAAAAAATAAATAATGGTCATAAAAATTCCAAATCTCCGTGGTATACTTTCTTGACATAGGAAAACGTATATGCTGTCTAAGAAAAGGGAAAGGCTAGGATGTAAGGAAATATCTTGTAAAAATCGCCGTTTTTTATACTTTAGAATACTTTACCTTAGTTTGCCTTATTAATTAAACTTGCCGCCTTCGGCGACCAGCTTGCTCGCCGGGAATAATGGTTCTGTTTAATTTCAATTGAATCCGTTAAGAATAATTTTATATTCACGGTTCCCTTAACAAAGTAGTTTTTTACTTCCTAATATACTTAATATCTTAGAGGACTTTATTTATAGATTTCACAAAAAAAATTATTGCATAAATAATGAAGTAAAATTCATTACACTATTACCAAAGAATATGAAAAAATAAGCAAATTTTCATTCCTTATGTTTCAAACACGGAAGAGAAACATTGAAAACCACTGAAAATGGTTTGAATTTCATTGCAATAATGAAAAGTTTTGTGGTAAATTACCATGAAAATACTTTTAAAAAAATTGTTAAAATTAGGGAAAAAATTGGATGGCAATTACAATGATATCATTGAAATGATAATTTTTAATTTTAAGGTGGTGTGAAAATTATATTTGTACCATAATATTTCGGAAGTTATCGCCAAAAGACACAGAATTTTTAATTAACTAAAACTCTAAATAAAATTTTTAAAAATCGCTTCGAGGTGCACATTCCCATCCTCCATATTATATTTGCGCCAAATTGCATAGTTCTAGAACCAGGGTCTGTCCTGTAGAGCGCCAACACAAAAAAATACACACATTCTCCTTTATTATTAGTAGAGATTGACAGTTAAGTCGTTATGGCAATTGATAATGTCTCTTGCATTCTTGTATCATTTATAATTAGTCATAATAAACATCACTACTTAAATAACTACTATACAGTGACGATTGAATTATGCTTATACCAGTGAAATATTTGCTTACCTTCCCCTATCGATCATTTTTGGAAATTTTTTACATTATTTGTATCCCCATGTTCTGAAATACTCAACATCGATATGTAGCGTTCTTATGGTCACTTATTTTTCTCTACTGCGCTTTGAATAGGGATGATTTAATTTAAACTATCTTGCATGCTTCACAATGTAAACTGACCATTCTGCAAGTCCATTTCAGTACTGTCCTTTATAAATAAATATGTGGACTCTTTATCTCTGTTTTGTCCTCTGTTTAAAGACATAACAAGAGACTAGAGAAAATCAGTATCAAAGGTCACTTTTAAAGGCAGATTTTTAAAATTTTTGGAAATGGATGCCAAATTTTTTTGTTGCAATAAAACTGTTGGGAAACTTTTTTTCATTTAATCTAATTTCGTCTGTCTCATAATCATTTAAAAATTTTGCCATCAAGGACGAAACTAGGCTGAATTTCTTCAGAAGAGAACACTTAGTCAGGAATTCCTGAATTGGTCTCGAGGTAACGTACACTTCATTGGCAGATAAACTATACAGAAGGATCAGTTGTTATTACTATAGCAAATGATCCTCCTGACGAAACTAGGCTGTATTTCTTCAGAAGACAATACTTGTTCGGGAATTCCTGAATTGGTCTCGAGGTAACGTAAACTTCATTGGCAGATAAACTATACAGAAGGATAAGTTGTTATTACTATAGCAAATGATCCTCCATAGATCATCAAGTTTCGTCCATGACTACCGTTTCTAATTTTTCATAATTTCGTACAATTTCGAAAATCATCTTCAAATCATTCTTTAACCCCTTAACCTACAGAAACGTGTCTGATACGTGCATCGAAAATTACAGAATTTTTGCTATTTAAATCCGTAATTAGGTCAAGATAACAATTAACTAAATGCAAAAATCACTTGGACACATTTAAATGTCTCAAGTATCCTTTACAGTCTTAAATAGATTGAAAGAATAAAAGTTATCCCAAATAGATGGTGTCATATAATTAGGAAGATCAACAAGTTTCGTCCCTGACTATCGTTTCTAATTATTCATAATTTCGTACAATTTCGAAAATCATCTTCAAATCATTCTTTAATCCCTTAACCTACAAAAACGTGTCTGATACGTGCATCGAAAATTACAGAATTTTTGCTATTTAAATCCATAATTAGGTCAAGATAACAATTAACTACATACAAAAATCACTTGGACACGCTTAAATGTCCCAAGTATCCTTTACAGTCTTAAATAGATTGAAAGAATAAAAGTTATCCCAAATAGATGGTGTCATCTAATTAGGAAGATCATCAAGTTTCGTCCCTGACTACCGTTTCTAATTTTTATAATTTCGTACAATTTCGAAAATCATCTTCAAATCATTCTTTAACCTCTTAAACCTACAAAAATGTGTCTGATACGTGAATCGAAAATTACAGAACTTTTGCTATTGGAATCCGTAATTAGGTCAAGATAACAATCAACTAAATACAAAAATCACTTGAACACGTTTAAAAGTCTCAAGTATCCTTTACCGTCTTAAATAGAATGAAATAATAAAAGTTATCCCAAACAGGTGGTATCATCTAATTAGGAAGTTATATAAAATCGTAAGGCAAGGGGTTAAACAGTAAAAATTAGTAGATTCTAGATGGAATTCGAAATGTTTCAGGATAAAGATTATAATAATAACCAACACTTATCTCTTAAAGGCTTTTATTCATTTAAGACTATCCATTTCGCGTCTGGTACAAGTATAAAATTCCGTATTAGAATAATTAACAGTAAAAACAAACCGATCATTACATTTAAGGCACAAAATAACATATTTTATAAAAAAATATTTATGATGTTCATACAGTATAGAATTGCAATCCAATAGATTAAAATATTTTCGATGTAAAACTCTTAAAGGCGAATTGTAAGAAACTTCTTTCAAAGAAGAAACACAACTTTTTCTTATTGTATTTCTTTTCGTTATTTCAGTTTGTTCGTTTCGAACAGAAATGCTCGATACAAATCACATATTTTCACACTTATATTGCCGTCTACCAAGTCAGTATCACTTCTAAGTTCGACAGTTTTTCGACGCACTACATGAGTCTATTTCATTTTTCGTTTGCTGGAGGATTTTACGACAGTGAAAAATCTGAAATCCTACAGAAAACGTTTTGAAGAAACACCAGCAACATCAACGTCACACACTAGATATTTGCATGAAAAATTTCCGAGCTTGCTAATGTTTCCATTTAGATCTGAAAAATGATCTTACACTTCAGCATTATTTTCATTTCGACAGCTCATGAAAGTGTCCCATTCTACTTCGTTTTCTGTTGACTTAAAATTTTTTCAACAGTAAGAAACATGAATTTCTACATCTTGTACAAGTCCTTGCCAAAATAACATTGATATGACTTGCACGGTAGGAATCTACATAGGAAATTCACAATCATGCTGATTTTTCATAGATTTATATCTGAAAAATTGCTCATACCAGCATTACTTTAAGTTCGACAGTTTATGATAGTGAATGATTCTACTATATTTTCCATTAGATGAAAAAAATTTCAACAGTAGGAAACATGAATTTCTACATCTTGTACAAGTCCTTGCCAAAGTAACATTAATATGACTTGCACGGTAGTCATCTACATAGGAATTTCACAAGCATGCTAATTTTTCATCGATTTATATCTGAAAAAAAAATGCTCACACCAGCATTACTTTAAGTTCGACAGTTTATGATAGTGTATGATTCTATTATATTTTCCATTAGCGGAAAACTTTTTCAACAGTAGGAAACATGAATTTCTGCATCTTGTACAAGTCCTTGCCAAAATAACATTGATATGACTTGCACGGTCATCTACATAGGAGATTCACAATCATGCTGATTTTTCATCGATTTATATCTGAAAAATTGCTCATACCAGCATTACTTTAAGTTCGACAGTTTATGATAGTGTATTATTCTACTATATTTTCCATTAGCTGAAAAAATTTTCAATAGAGGAAACCCCAAATCATTTACAGATCCTTGTCGACACAATAGTAATATCATTTACACATCGGAGATTTACATGGGAAATTCACAAACATGCTGTTGTTGCCAATGGGCAACTTTATCAAGCTAACAATTTGGTGACACTTTTTTAACCTTGTTGACTCTATTTTTTGCACCAAAACATCTCCCCATCCTTGAATATTCTCGAACTTGTTCAAGGGTCAAACAGAGCGTGGCGATCTCTGATGGCCTTTGCAATCTCCCGATGTATCATACCATCCAGGCTGCTCCCCATCTGGGATCCTGGTCTTTGCTGAGGCGGTTGCAGTTTCTTGTTCCACAGCTTGTTGTTGCCGCTGTATTTCACATTCTCAGGTGGCAACGGGAAATTGGGGGCAGACCCGACCATCGTCAAATTTCCGGCGCTGTTGCTGGTTCTCGCGTTGCTCTGGGTGCTGTTTTGCAGGGATCGGGGCAGCAAGGATTTGCCCTTCTCTTTGCTCTTGTCTCTCGTAGATGTAAACGATCTCTTCTTGTGGGCCTTCTTTTGGTTGGCTTTTGGGGTGGTGGGCCGTTGAGGCAGGGGTGGAGGAGGAATGTTTTGGATCCCCAGGATGTCAGCGCACCTGGTCTTGTTCTGGCCGGGGTGGAGGATCATCGTACCAGGTGGAACATCTGGTGAAAAGATGTTTAATTTTAGTTGATACATATCCAACATGTTATATCTCAAAAATATGCAAATAAAATTCAGATTATAATAAACTGCATAGCGCTTATTTGGATCACAACTATCTTGTCTTTTTCCTATTAGTTTTGAATAATTTAATACGAGATTAATAAAATTATTTACCTACTACATTTGTGACTGATTTAAAGTTGATACGAATGCAGAATTGCTGTAAGTCAAAAATGTACAAATAAAATTCAGATTATAAAAAAACTGCACACCGCATATTTGGATCACTACTACTTTGTCTTTTTTTTTAGATTAGATTTGTATAATTTAATAAGTGATTGATTTACTTACTATATTTTTAAATTGAAGGAGAAATTTCAATTAAACGCTTTTCCTCCAACCTCTGGGGAAAATGATAACCAAGAGTGCCGCTAAATACTTGCCTGATTTCTCAGGTTGGCGGGAGATACTATGCATTACGCAACTGCTATCAATGCACATCACGCGCTAATCACTCCTCCGACATTTGGTCGCTAATGACTCGTCCAACATAAATAAATCGGAAAATGGAGCACCAACTGTGTTTTGCGTCTTGGATAAATGTATAATATCAAAGATTGCTCGTTTGTAGGTAAATTAGTCGTCGAACTTATGGAATAAAGATTCCTCTGCGGCTGCTTGTCTAATTCCTAAACTCGGCATGAGATCATGTGCACAACGTAGCTGCTATCAATGCACTTCACGCCTCTAATCGCTTCTCCGATATTTTATCGCAAATGTCTTCTCCGACACAAATCGGTCAAGTCATGGGCGACAAAATATCGTGTGCAATGGGATTTATTCGTATTAATATACAACTTTTGTTGAAAAATAGAAAATTGAGCAATGTAGGTCTTAGAGCACCAACTGTGTTTTGCGTCTTGGATAAATGCATAATATCAAATATTGCTCATTTATAGGCAAATTCGTTGTGGAAGTTATGGAATAAAGATTCCGCTGCGGCAACTGAGCAAAGGACTCGATGATTTAAGTTGAAATTTGGCTCTTGAGGAGTTGCACAAAAATAAAACATATTTTAATTATGATCCACCGTTTATTTCTGAGCTATTAGCACGGACATTAAGGTTAAAATTTCATGTGCACCAAGTGTGAAATAAGACGAATTTTTGTGATTTTTGATATCAGTTTAACAGAGCCGGTTTAAGCGGTAAGACGTCTCTGCACGATAGATTCATTCATTTTTCGCGTTTATAATTAATATCTTTTTAACTAATTGTAATTTCGGAATTTAAATGGTAAAAATAGATTCTTTGGATTATTCCCATCTTTTGGTACTTTCGGCGCGTTTCTCAGCGGTCCATGAGAAAAAATCCTCACATGCATAGATACATTAGTTTACTCTCGTATTTTAATAGTGTAGATTATAGCATGTAATTTCATTAATTATTGAAGTAATAGAAACAGTTTAAAGTTAATAGTCCGGTATATCGGACACCAGGTCTGATGGGGTTTTAAAGCTATTATTTAGCTTTTGCTACGGGGAGACTTGTAGTCCTCCGTTAGTAGGTAATATGCCATTTTTATAGGCGGATTCTAAATTATTATTAGATTTTGGAGAAATTTCTAGAAAGGCTACAAAGTTTAATTATAATT
>BGPR01006151.1:63132-83854 GCA_013235015.1 Araneus ventricosus | reverse complement strand
CAGCGTCGCGGTGATTCTGCCACTGGGCTCACATGTGCCTGTTTCTGGAACCACTCGCATTGTTCATTCCAGCGATAACACATAAAAATAGAGTGCTATGTGAAGGGTAATGCAGTTGTGGGGACCTGGATTTCTACAGCGGGAGCAACATTTCTACGGGTCAAGATTCCAAGAATCGGAGTGGAGTGGGGACGGAAACAGCAAATGGATGTGACCATACGCATTTTATGTTTATCCATACTAGTACATATTATTCTCTAATTGGTGAATTGACTTCACTTTTCAGCATTTTATTTACACAATAAAAATTAATATAATTTTAACAAATTTATAATAAATATTACTTCATTTTTAATTGAAAGTCAATTAAATATTTTTGAACTTATCGTATATACTAAAAGGTTTATAACATTTATTTAAATAACTGCAAAAATCTCTAATCTCCGTATAACGAAATTTTCTCTATAGCAAATTTTTCAACTGGAACCAAACAATTTCGTTATAGGGAGATTCCACTGTGTACCGGGGAAAAAAAAAATGTTTTTAGAAAAAGACATAGGTTATATGGTAAAGACGTCAAAAAGTAAATTTACTATTGGCTATCTGTTTAATGTAAAGCTATGACTGGTACAAACATGTTTCAAAAATTCCATAAACATAAAAACTGACAAGAATTATTAAGCCTATTACCTACCCAAAAAAGTTAATTTTTTTTTTTCACCTCATGTAAAAAAGGCTATTTTAATAATAAAATATATTTTAGAATACAGTGTAATGTTTAAACATAAAAAAATAAATTACTTTGAAATTTATAGCTTTAATATATTTAAAACAAATTTAGTTTATATTATAATTTTTTTTATAAATACACATACCTAATTGTTTCCAGGCATCAATGAGTTTTCTTGGTTGGATGTCCAATGTCTTCTATTCTTTCCATGCTGAAAAGTCATAGAAAACTGTTTTTAGAACAACAAATTACTTCACATCATAAAACAAATCATTAAATGATAAGCTAACTAATATTTGAATATTGCACAAGATTTCCCCCAACATCCCATCAACCGACTGAGCTGAAATTTTGCATGCAAGTGTACATCCGAAGATAATGCAATAGTTGACGGGAGCTTCTCAAAAATATAAAGTAAACATATGTTTGAGCTCATTTCGGTTAGCTGAGCATGTAGATGTGTGCTGATCTGGAGCTGTTTGTTTAGTACATTATAATAAAAATGGTTAACTTGGAGTTTAGAGTGTGTACTCACTTCATTTCATGTAAGCTCGCCAGTTGTTTGTCGCCAAGAGAAGAGTGTGACAGAACATTTGTTTTGGATGCAAGTTGAAATTTTTTTCGACGTCGTTTGAGCATGCGCCGACAGTGATTTGTTTACAGGTCTACGGCGCATGCCCTTAATTTCACCTCATTTCTATTGGTCGACGTACAAATTTGAATAATACTTCATTTACCAAACGATATTTTTCAATAACCGTTTGCTTTTCTTCTGAAGATTTTCGTTCATTTAATTTATTGATTCTCTTTCTCTGTGTTGCTAATTATAGCTTCCAAATATCTAACAAGGAGTGTTTTTTCTGCAAACAGCTCCCTTGCTACGTTTCATTGTCTTCAGACATCGTGCTTTCCCCATGTGTTTCGTTTCTCAATGAAAAAGCGAAGCTACGAGGGGCCCACTTTGCTGAAAGTGAAGCCGCTGATGTTTTTTTTAAATTAAAAAAAATTGCCTGGTGCACACTTGCATGCCCAATGTCTCGTTTTGAGATGCTGTAGGCATCGAATACACAGGAGATCTAAAAATAACTTACTGTGCATCCTAAACAGCATTTGGCAACGTCAAATAAATATGTTCCAAAGAAAATTGACGAGAAAATAGTACACACCCTAAACTCCAGGTTTATCTTGGGCTGCATGGATGGACAGTTATTTTATTTTTATTTGCCTTTATTTCATTGGGCTTATTTCTCGACTCATTTCCCAAATAAGAAAATTTCAAAATTATAAAATTTAATTTTTTTGTAAGATAACCATTTTTTTCTTGAATAAAATATTTCACAAATAATGCCAAATCATATGAAACGATTCCTTCAGAAAGGTCGTGGCCAAGGCAAGGTGGCAATCCAGGCTCACAAACATGAAAATATGCCAACTCATTGAATAGCAATGGAAACTTAATTCCTTCAAATGACTAATTACCTAAAATGTTGACACAACTCCAGTCATATCTTTCTTTTGTTCGTGTCCAATAATTAACCAGTAATTTCAAATTAACTAATAAGAAGCATTCCAATACTTCAAACAATCCTTATTTTACTATTTTCAATCTGATTGGTTTATTTTTCTCACACATGCGACTTCTAAAAAAATTAAATGCATGATCATGTATTGAATACTCGCAACTGTTACGGTTTTTGTTAAGGAACAAGTATTTGAAGTTTTTCATCATCAAGCTCTCAGAATAAAATGATTAATCTAAAACTTATTACCCTTGCGATTTATGAGGTAAACTTTCTTTTTATTCTGATTTCATATCAAAATTAATTATTTTTTTCAAGATTAAATGGGTGGTGGCCAAATGTGGAACATTACATATTCCAGTTCTGGCCACATAACTTCATTATTGTGTTTTGAGCCATTACATAAATTTAAGAATATCTGGATGAAATAAAATCAACTAATTTAGTTTTGTTTTTAAAATAAAAGCAACTAAATTTTATTTCTAAAATGAAAGTAACTGATTTAGTTTTGTTTCTAAAATGAGAAGCAACTGATATAGCTTTATTTCTGAAATAAAAGTAACTAATTTAGTTTTGTTTGTTTTCATTTTACATAGTAATGGCTCCAATTAAAAATAAGAAGGCAGGTAGCATTTCCATAAAAAAAATTTGCTACTCGCCATCTAAAGTTGGTAATGCAGTTAAGGCCATTCAAAATGGAATGTCAAAAACATCTCCATTTTGAACATTTACCTCACATTTATGTTAGAAAATTTCAACTTGAGGAACCTAAATCAAGCGATGAGAAATATTCTTTTATATGCATGGACTGATCTAATTTTAAGAATGATTCTGATGAATTTGATTAATGTTGCAATTAAAAATTATAAAAATACATATTTGTGGATATTGTTAGCGAGTATAATAATGCAAATTCTTGATTTTTTTAAAATCTATGCTTTTGCAATGTATCAAAAAAATTTGCGAGTATATATAGCTTAAAATTATAGTTTGTATTTTATCAATCAAATTAAATTATTGTTTTCTGCATTCCTGTTTCATTTTTTAAAACTGAAATCTGCAGCTAAAATCAGTTTAGGTAAATTTTATTATATATCTTTATAAATTCATCAAAAAAATAACAATTAAAGTAACAGAAAATAATGTACTAAAATAAATATTTCATAATGATTTATTTTTACTTAAAATTCATTAAAATGTCTGTTAAAAATATAATATTAATGTGGTCAAAACTGGTGCAAATTGGGTTAATTTATTTAAAAATTCATAACTGAATCTAAAATATTCTTCAGAAAATTTTTATAACTAGCAGAAAGCCAATAAAATTGGCTAAAGAATAGTATAAGTATGATTTAATATGCTTTAAACAGTCATCTACCTTATATATTTGCATATACATACTCAGAAACACACACACAGATATATAGAATGTATGTATGCATAAATAAAATTTAATGTGTGAATAGAAAATGTGATTGTTCTATAGCAATTGATCTATTTCACCCGATGAATTATTAAAATCAGTTTTACAGTGCTTTCAACATATTTGAGAAAAATCTCCTGAAAAATAGTTTAACTACTGCTGCAGGTACATAAAGAGCACACAAAACTCAAAACAGAAATTAATTTTTTTATTACTATAGATCAATCAATCACACTTCCATAATGTTGAATCACAATCTGCATAAAATATACTCATTCAAACGATGAGGGTTGATTAGCCCAAGGTAAAAATCATCGAGTGTTTCAAAATTTTATAATTTGTACACACACCAATGCATTGAAATACCGAATTATTGAATATACTGAGAATACCGAGTTATTGAATATACTGAGTTATTGAATATACTGAGAATACTGAATTATTGAAGATACTACTGAAATATTGAATTACTATAGAATGCTAATAATCGAAATTATTGTAAAGAAAGAATATAACAGGGTTTCAGAATATAATTTGCAAACTTTTGCTACGGAAATTTTCAAATTTGTCTCATAAAATATTTTAACAAATAAAACATTAGCGAGAAATTAACACATATGTTAAGCAATTATCTATTTCTGAACAAATTATTTCGCTCCTGTTATGTAATATTTCAATTTTGGCATTTTAATATGAACAACAGAAATCTAACATCTAATGGTAAACACTAAACAGTCCACTGCACGTTACGTTTGAAATAAGGAAGTACTAAAAATAAAACAACAAACTAAAGAAACAACAAAAAGCTAAAGAATAATGGGGGTACTTATTCTTACCTTCTAATTAATAAATACTTGATCCACAATTTCCTTGAGCAAGTCAGGGTTCTCGCTTCGATTGTCCAAAAAAATACGACATGGCGTCCGTTTCTAAATCCTTTTTCTGTGTCTTCTTAATATTTCCCGCTCAAAGGTTGGTACGTCATCCTGATTGACCAATGAAAAGCGTCCGTGATAAAAGAACGGGATCTGACCTTAAAAGTGGAAAATATCCTACAACAATATACGGGTTATGCCCGTAAAAAGGGAAAAGTGGCTGGTGACCGTAAAAATTACGGGCAGTGGCCCTGAAATTACGGAAATTTTTGAGAGTGTACCCCCCATATATAGTCAGGCTTCTACCTCAAGTGCTCCAAGACCGCTTTGACATCATCAGAAACAACTGTTAAAAACTATGCTTCTTTCAGGAAGAGATATTTGCTGTTTCAAACGAATCAATTTCGAAATGAAGAATCTGTTCGAGTATCAATTGCAGATGATTGGGAAAATAACATGCATGATTCAATTGCTGAATCTATTACTTAACTATTTTTCCAACTTTTTTTAAATGAATAGATCGGTTTCGTTTTTCGAAAATTTCCACCGCTGCTTTAAGATTGCCACATACAAATACAAAAGTTAAATATAATTGTTTTACAGTTAACCAAAATCCGTGTTCATTTACAAACCCGGGTGTTTTTCTTGCAAGCAAAACAAGCAAGCAAATGCAAAGAAAATTATTGGTTGTCCTGTGCATGGGAATGGATTATTAAATTTCATGCAGTGGGTAAAAAAACTACTCGACATTTTAATTTTATATGTCTGTTAAAAACTCTAACTTTTTTTTTTATCTCAACATAAAATAGTTTTAAAAAAATGTGTTTTCGATGTCTAAAACACAAAGCACTAGTTTTAACATTTCAAGAGCAAAACACCAAATTTCAAGAAAAACCTAGTATTTTAATACGGAAAAGATAGCCGAATTTGGACATATAAGTTCAACAAAGAACTGGTACAGTAGAGTGGTTCGAAAGTTCAAGTTAGATATTAAACAAGAAAAATTTAGAGTGTTCATCTGATTTCCGAATTCATGCCCCATTTTAATATCCGATGATATAATCTACAGTAAGCATGTGAAATTTCCGACACTCTATGAATATCCTATGTGGTGATCTACAGCAAATAAATTTCCGACTCTCAATGAATATCCGATGTGGTGATCTACCGCAAGCATGTGAAATTTGCGACACTCTATGAACATTTTTGCTGTGCTGGTAATGTATTAAGAATGACTGGTTTTAATAAATCCCGTACCTTAAGTTGAATCTTCGAAAGCTTTTAATTACGTTAATCAAGTGCATAACGTCAACATGCGTTTTATTCACATCGAGGGTGTTGTGCGGAAGGTTGGGGAGGGGGTGAAAGCTCGGGTGTCCTCCTCGTCGTCTGACCGGAGTTCAGAATTCGAGGTCCTCCTCAAAATAGTCCTCGTGTTGCTTCAGAACGGAACGTTAATATAACTAAACTAAACTACCTCGCTCACGTCGATTGGGACGGGTTGCATGCAGGGTGATTCACAATAGCATAACATCCCAGTTGCATGAATAACAACATGCGGAGGGTGTTCAACTTCAGAAGGCAAGTCCTTTGAACACTTACTCTAAGTACTCCAAAGGTTTGTCGTTTATACTGCTTCCTACTTGCCAATGTATCTTGATTCCCGGGGGACACCGCGAGTAGAAGGATGAGTTGCTGCCGGATAAGAAAGCAGGAAATTGCTTCCCAGGAGCGTTGCATACATCATCCAGTGATAGTACGTCCTCGTTCGGGAGGTGTCGGGCCGTAGCCAGGTGATTGGCTACTAGGATTTTGGCCTCAGTACTCGAAGCTATTGCGGCGGCTGTCATCCAGTGCTCCCGGATGCTTAGGACGGGCGGGGTGATCCAGATTTTCTGGTTGCCAATGTAGTATCTACCGTGCTGTAAACAACTTGAAATGGTGCTATTTATGCAACTGTGTTGTTTTTCTATAGAGAATATGTATTTCATTAAGCCTGTGTTAAACACTTTATCTGGTGAATCGGTTTCTTTTAACTAATTCACTGGCAAAGAGCCCCTATAATGGTCGCCCTTGAGTTTGCAACCCCGTGTTCCATTGTAGAAATGACTTGTGTCCGCATGCCTTAACGTTTATTCGCTAATTTTTAGAATCACCCTGTATACTTAATGGTAACATCAGACGTCGATAATTATCAAATAACAACGTCATGCGTCAATTAATTCTTAACAAATGATTTTGAACAATTTTATCGATGTGCATTCAGATTTTTTCGAATTTCACTCAAATATATATTCTCTGAATTTCTTTCTTTGTAATATCAATTCTACGGAATGAAAACGGTACAAGCAAATATATAAATTGAAAATCAAAGTACTTCAACAAATTCCGACTGACAACATAGTAAATAAAACTTAAAGCTTACCTGCGTCGCCGCTGTAGTCTTTAATATGTAAGGTGTATTTATTATTTTCGTCATCAATCCAGAAAGTATCGTAGAGGGCGTGCCTCTTCTCGCCATCCACGGCCTTCATGTCGAATCGGATCGAGTAGAGTCGTTGATTGGTCAAAGCGAATATATTATCATTGCCTGGAATCCAAGATAAAATCTATTCATAACTTAGCGTTCACATTCTTAGAAGCACCATTATTTATAAGCTGTTAAATAATGTGTGTCTGTCAGTAGTGTAGCGTCTGGGATGTATATGTCAGTATGAAGGGGAGTATAAATGCTGACTAGCCACCTTCGCTCAAATTCTGTCTTGACGGTAGTTGGCGAGCGCTGTATTTTTGGCTAGCTGAAGCGTCAAGAGTCAGAATACGCCAATTTGGTCAAAAATGCATGGTGTACATATAACGAAGCGCAGATGCTCTGTGCGGGATCAGCTGGCACCGTATTTTTGGCTAGCTGAAGCGTCGGGAACCATAATACGCCAATCTGGCCAAAAATACATGGTGTACATATAAAGGAGCGCAGATGCTCTGTGCGGGATCAGCTAGTATGAAAATAAAAGAATACGGCGTTTGATTCACTTTTTAAAACCACATATCGCATCTTGAGAAGCACAGTGGTAAAGTCTGAAATTCATCATTTGGAGAGTTTTGGTAATATTTAATTTATAAATAATATTGCAGTAAAACCTCTTTAAGCGCCCCCCTTTACCTCTCTCTACGGCCACTTTTGTTTAGAACTGAATTTTTGGACAATAGAGATAATCTTAAAATACCCTGTATTAACGGCTACTCAAACCCCTCTGAGCGGCCAGATTGGTCGCAAGTACAACTTCAATAAAGTACATTCATTTTGGCTCTCTGACCTGGACTTTCATTAAGAGAAATGGGTGGAATAAAAGAAGAAGAAATACACACACTCAAAAACAATACCGAAATATGATCGAAATCAATAATTTTTTTCACAAAGTGGGGAGAAAAGTGAACTTCGGCATCTGCAGTCTGAGGCATTCAAGAGTTCATTTGCGCCTTTCAGGAGCTAATTCGGAATCTGAAAAAGAAGCTGCTGATATGGGTTGCGACCATCAGCAAATGAAACTTCCAGCTCAGCAAACTTTAAGACAAATCGATGATATTATGGTCCATTCTTTGACAACTACCGACGAAACGATTATGGATATATTTTTGCAATTAAAAAAACAAAACTGAACAAAGTTATCTCCGAAAAAGCTGAAAGATCCAAGCAAACGCAGATTGCATCGTTTTTTTTTTAAAAAAAATACAAATTTCGAAATACTTTTTATTTTAGATTGTTCTTAAAATTCGCTCTATCAGAAACAACGAATTATTGCTTGCTTAATTACGCACGCTCAAACATGAAACCCCTTTAGAGCGTCCACTCAACGGTCAATTTTCCCGGGAACGGAGTGTGGCCACTGTAGAGGGGTTTCACTATTCCACTTTTCGGTTATTTTGAATTTTTGTATTGATAAAAGTCAGCCAACTCGGAAAACAAAGTTTTGATTTAATGGCTTTGGCTGAAGACTACCGAGAATTCAAAATGTGTACAGAAAGTGATTCTGAAAAGTCTGAGTCAAATTTAATTTCAGGTAAAAGGCACCAAAATAAGCAGATTTTGTAATGTAATGTGAGCGAAAATGGCGCGTTGAGATGGTAGAGAGCAATGATAAAGCGGCCACTGATGAGGCTACATTTACACGTTAAGATCGTTTAGGACACCCACGTTCTCGTCTTTGGGTACATGATAATCCACGTGGCACGAGATCAAGTATCTATCTGTATTCTTCATTACGTTTTGAGCTGGCGTGGTGCACAATTACTTAGCAGGACCATATATTCTACCTAGTCGGTTGAACGGCTACAAGATATTTTGCTTGCCCCACATTTAGAATGTAATAATGGACTATCTGTTTCAAAATGTTGGACCTGTCACTTTTGTACGATTTTATTCTGCAGAGAGGTGATACAAGAGAGCTTTCCTGGATTTCTTTGTTCGGAACATTTTCCTTGTAGTTATTCTTTTCTGTTTTTGACACTAATTTTCTTTTTTCAATCAAACTATTTTATTTAAATTCGAAATTTGTGTAATCTTTCTATATATTGCTTGATAAAAAGTAAATATCTCATCCTCCGTCTTTCACCTGACTCCTATTTTGGTGAAATCAAAGGTGACTGGCAAATGCGCAAAATCCAGTTTCCTGTTTCCGTATCAGCACATACTGATCGTACCACGAATGACGATTTACGGCAGCGCCCTCTGACACCTCAATACAGCATTTCCATTTATAAGAGGGACGTTCCGAAAGTAAGTTTCGTCATACCTTTTCACAAGGAAACTTTATTACAATCCGAAACGTACAATAGCATAACAAAATACAAACTTTTTGCTATTTTCCCACACATGTTCGCCACCGACATGGATACACTTGTTGTAACGTTCAATTTCAAGAAATCATCTTGGTAAAAAATCGGTACCCAGCGAGCTAAGGAAATTCTTCACAACCAGCTGCACCTCTTCATTGCTTCGGAAGTGACGTCCCGATAGTGCTAACTTCAATGCAAGAAAAGATGAAAGTCTGATGGGTCTGTCGGCCGGTTGATCCAATCTCCCCCACCCCAGACGACGAATGTGTTCTTTCGATTCCCTTGCTGTTTGGGGTCTTGCATTATCATTCAAGAACGAAACCCCTCGAGGCTAGTTTCCATTCTTACAGTCTTGTGATCAGCGTTAGGTCTTTCGGCACTCATCTTCACCTTTTTCCTGCATTGAAGTCAGCACTATCGGTACGTCACTTCCGACATGCTCATCAAACTGGCGTTAAGGCAGTGAAGAACTTCCTTCACTCGCTGAGCACCGATTTTTACTAGGATGGTTTCTAGAAATTGATTTCACGGTACGACAAATGTATCAATGTCGGTGGCGAATATGTGGAAAAATAGCCATAAGTTTATATTTTGTTATGCCATTGTATGTTTCGAATTGTAATAAAGCTTCCTAGTGAAAAAGCATGACGAAACTTCCTTTCGGAACGTTCTTCGTACTTCCTATCTAATCTCTGTCCCCTCTAGCTGCCTTTAAATCCATGCTAGAAATTTTAGAATCACCCTGTGCATCACAATTATGACTCTTGGCAAACACATCCTTAAAGAAAGGTTTAATGATAGTGTTTTGTAACGTCTGCCTAAATCCATGCAATAGCTTTATTAATTCAGTAACTGCTGAAGTTTTCTATTTTGTTCTTAACATATTGATATTATTTAGTCGGCAAACGGAGAAAGGTATGCAAGGAACATACCTATCCAAAAGTCCTTTTCAATATCGCCAAATCCGGTTTTGTAACTTGCCCAGTCTTGGAAAAAATAGTCGTTCGGTCTCCTGAAATTTCCTCTCCTCTGCAATACCTAAGAAGAATTTAAATTGATTTATGCATGAAAATTTTCAATTTATAAATTAATTGTGAGGCATTTTGTACTTTTTGATTTAATTGATAGCAACCCTGTAATTGATTGTAATTTAAGCTTTAAAAGTGATAAAATTTACTACAATTGCTTATATAACTTCTAGATATATTATAATTCAATATAGAACTATCGCAGAAAGGTTCAGATATTTAAAATTCGTTGATTTAAAAAACACATTTATTTGAAGACGCAAACAATAAAACAGTTTCTTTTAGTTTTATTAAGTAATGTATTCGATTATTATACTTTCAATTTTATGATTGCCATAAAGTATAAATATTTGCAAGACATTGAAGTATTGTTAAATTGAAAGCAGATTTTATATTGAAATAGCTGCGTACCCCGGCGTTGCACGGGCTATCTCGAATAATGCGACATTCAATGGCGGAGGGAAGTGAGGTCAAGTGAGGCCTCGGGATACCGTCATGGTATGACGGGTTCAAATTGCCTTTTCATTCGAGAGATTTCCCGTCAAATTTGACGTGTTTAAATAGATATGTATGCGAGAGAAATGTTTAACCTTGATTGAAAACAAATAAAATAAACATATGTTTTATGACAGGAAATATTTTTTATTTGCATATTATTTGCATATTTCTTTAGTCAAAAAACCTGTTGATAAACAACGTTACCAAACAACGTTTTTGTTGTTTAACAATTTTATTATAATGCAATAACCGTGAAATTCTCGAGTTGTCAAACGTAAGTCAAAATTTCAAAGGAATTCTTTTTCGAAATTCTAATCAAAACAAAGCACTTCTATGCTTGTCAAACGTTGCCAAAGAATATTATCAAATTATATCATCACGATTGTAATAAATAATCAGATGCATCGTGGCGTCCAAACTATATCACGCGCATGATATACCACCGACTTAATTTACTACTTTCTATTAAAAACGGGTAATTTGAAATATATGATTAATATAATTTAAAATTTCTCGGGAACTATTGATCATAGCGAGATAAATTTTATATCAATCGATAGAGAGTTTTATTTCACTATTTTACAGCTATTAAATTTGAAATTAGAACGATAATTACTCTTTTAAATTTAAAATTACTGAAATTTAGGTTCTCTAACAATGAAATAATGCTGTTAAACGTCTCGCAGTGCTATGGCTCGAGTTTTATTGTTGGTGACGCCAGAGAATTACCGAGAGACAGATCTGAGCTATTATATTAGTAATAATAAAGGTTTTTAATAAAATAATAAACAAAAAATAAACAAATTTGAAACAAAGTTTACAGATTATAAATCTTTGTAAAATAGCTTTTTATTTTCTTCGACTTTCTAAATAAATATCAAATCAACATCCAAGGGGAAAAAATCGCAAATTTATTGCGATTCTGGTTCGAAACCAAAATTCAATGGAATTGGTGTATAGGAATTTTATTACTATTCGCCAACGACACTGCAAAACACTTGAAAATATGTACATATGAAATTATTTCAATGTTTTCAAGTGCGTATCGGTGCAAGCAAAAAAAATCCATTCAGTTTTGAGAGTAATTACTGCGAGCAAGATTTCTGTCGAAATTGCATAAAGAATAGTTGTCAAGTATCATGAAGAAAACATTAATTCTCTTTCTTTTTTTGTGTTGAAATTGTGAAAATAAGCCTGTTTTTCGAATTTGCTTCATTCTTTTCATTGCTTCTATTTGATCTATTTTTTTTAAATACAATCCTAGCTTTTGAGTTTGAGAGACTAGATGGACTTAAAAAAAGGAATCTGCAATTAAAACAACGTGGAAACACTTACTGTCCATCCTCCCCCATCAGTGTCCATATCACAGAATACATCTATGGACTTGTCGTTGGTCACTCGGCTCTTCGGCCAGATGGTGTAGACGCCACTTTCGTTATAACCATTGCGCAGTACTTCTGCGCAGTCCATCGGACTGGATGTTCTGTTGACAGATTCGACTGGACCTTCAAACCAATCAAAAAATGATTTGTAGCAAACTAAGTTTAAACCGAAAATGTTAGGTCATTGTTTAAAACTTTTTTAAAGTTTTTAACTTCTAAAATTACTACAGCACAAAAATGATTTTTGCACCGTTTTAAAATTGAAAAAACTATCTTTTTAGTAACGTTAATTTGGTTGTTGTACAATTTTTTTCTGTAGTTCTAATAGTTTTCAAAAAGTTTTCTTAGGAATCACATAACTTTTTATTGTTATAATGAAATTCAAATCGTTTTCATTGTAACTACAAATATTTTATCCTGGATTTTTCATCCATTGTTGATAACCAAGGTATGACGATTTGGCATATGTTTTTTTCATATTGAGTAGGTTGTAGTAATTACGGATAAGGTTTAACTTCAAAAGTAAGCAATGATGAAATTTTTTATAGTTTGCACATTTATAAACAATAATGATCGTTCCTGGTGTATAATCGGATGTATAAAAATACTTTATCAGTTTCTAAGTCTCAAAACTTGCTTTCTTTTTGTAAAGCACTAAATTTTTTATTGAATTTGTGAACAAAAATTCTCCAAGATACTAGACATATTATGAAAATATTCGGTATTACACAAAAAAACTCCCATTCTGAATGATTTCACCTATTATCCTTACATATTTGTGGCCGCGGTGGCCTAGTGGTAAGGTGCCAACCTCGGAGGCGGAGGGTTCCAGGTTCGAAACCGAATTTGACTGAAGATCTGTCGAGTATTGCAGTGGTACGCAAACTATGGATCGAGACTCTCTCAGGGTCGCCAGCAAATTTTTATGGGTCGCTAAATTCGATGAAATTTTTTGACAATAACAAAATATGACTTTTCTTCAAAAAAATGTGGTGTATTGGGCCTGTTTTACGTTACATCATACGTAGGGGGCCAAGCGTCCTCCCACTGGAGTGGTACGGAAATGTGAAGAGGGGGTCCCAGCTGAGATTCGTTCTCGTCATCTGTCTGCTGTTCAAAAGTACATGGTCCGTCCCCAAATAGTCCTCGCTTTGCTTTAAAACGGGACGTTAATATAACTAAAACTAAACTTTACATATTTTATGAGCATGTTTCTATTCAGCAAGCAAGCTGTTGAGTTAATTGAAGTTTAATCATTTACCGATTTCAGATTTAAGCTCAAATTTTAGGTGAGACGGCAGATACAAAGAATTGGCAAGCGTATCACAATGAACAGAGCAGACGAAAGGCTTTTAAAATAGTACAAGTTACATGTACATGAAAATTTGAAATTAAAAAAAAATCTTTGCTGAAGGGACAACTAAAACCAAGCTACGTACAGAAGATTCTATTCAAATTTTTTGCAAACAATAATCCTGGCGAACCAGCTGGTCGCAAAGGCGGCTAGTAAGAAATAAAGCTAATTTGACTGAGCAGAAAGTTCTCTAAAGTGCACTCTCGATGTTTGGAGCAATTTTAGAATATAATTTGCTTTCTTCGTCTCTTTTCTGTTAACAGCAATTCGTCGTTGTAAATGGCATATTCAAATTTTCTTTTGCATATTAGATTTTGTAAGAACGATCATCTTAAATGCACAATATGAGCAAATTTCACTTTATGAACTTAAAGATGCACTTACAGACGGGATAGAAACTTTTCGCTTTAATAATCAAATCTGAAGCAGCATCTAAGTAGGATAACGACTTGTCACTCTGATTACACTTGGGACTTTCGTTTCCAGTTGTTTGTAGAACGACCAGAGCGATCACGAATGAAGAAATATATAACCAAAACCTGCAAAATATATGAATATTTTAGTGTATCTATGAGTATTTTAGTAATCTATTTCTTTTAGTGCACACGGCAGTTTTTTGCACATGAATATATGCTTGGAATCTCGAAAAAAAATTTCAGTGAAAAATGGTGTTGAGCGTAAAATTTCGTGTCCCAGAAAAAGAATTTTGAATGGAAAATGTCTAAGAACCCCTGTTCTGCTATTATATGCTTTAAAAAAAATTTGCAAATTATCTATACTTATAAAAGGCAATGCGTGTGTGCGATGTCCAGACGAATCTATCGCACTTACAGGCATGAAAAGAAATTTGGCACACATGTAGACGTAATGGGGACTCAATGCACCTCGAAGCCAAAATTTTAAGATTTAATCTAGAAAATTTTTTATTTAATGTTTTGTGTTGTTTTGGGTCATTTTTGGCACGTTTACGGCTGTAGTATCTTTTCTAATGATCGTCTAAAAACAATCAATGCACCATCGAATAGAACAAACAATTTTTGTTGTAATAAAGTTTGTTTTGAATTTCCAACATAATGTACTGAATTTTGAGAAATTTTTAAATAATAGCCACTTTTATGGCAATTTTTGATAAGGATTTCTTCAAATTGTCACATCTGACGTTCTAACAAAGCTATGATTTTCATTTTTTTTTCACCTTATAACTCGAACGTTTCTGTCGGATTTAAAACAAGAACCGTTAAAATACCTTTCTCCGTTTTTTTATTAATTGTTCTTTGTACAGTTCAAACAGGTTTTTTTGAAAGCCAGCTTTCTCAGCTAGACATTCTCCGGAGCGAGTTAACTTTCCCATCATGCATTGTTACAATCTCATTGGCTGGTGCGTGACCTTCCTCGCGGCAAGTGACGTCATATACTATCGCGGCGTTCTTCTCGGAGAGGATACATTAACTGAATGACTCCGATAATAATTTTCGGCAGGGTCTTGAAATGTTTCTTTGTCTCGCATATTTCGCATGCTGTAATATCCCATCTTTCGCATGCTGGTTTGTCTCATTTACTAATATTGTTTTGGATTAACGCACTTGGTACTGTTTTTCAGAAACGGCCCAAGGCCGGGCAAACCGGACAACTGTCTGTGGCACCAAAATCCGATGACGTGAGAGCTCCGGCGAGAACGGCAAAAAATTCCCTTTCATTTTGGCGCTCCCTCTTTAGTTTTTCGTAAAGACCTCTATACCCTAGAACCTGGAGAGGTCTCAAAATCTGTTCCACGAACATCATGCCGACATAAAACTTGGTGGGTCATTCACAGGTCCGACTGTACCCACTGGCAACCCGATCCTAGGATCGTGTTGACCATAGGTGCGGTCCGGTCAAAACGGCCCTCCCTGCCCTAATTTCCATAGAATGACCTCCCCCCACACTCTCCCTTCCTCATTTCCTGGTTTTTTCTTTTGTCCCAGAAGTTCGTCCCCCCTAACCGACTATTGTATTTTAATTTTATGGCATAATGGGCCGAAAAATATTAAACCGGATAAAAATGTAATTTTCCCCCTGGTCTACACCATTTTTCATCGAATTCTTATTTTGACGAAACGTTTTGGCACACTGTGCTGAAAGAAAAACTGGTGAATGTCACGCTTTATTTTTATTCTGAATATCTTTATACCTATAGTTGTTGTGTATTTCGCTAAAATGTCTGAAAAAAAAGAAACAATCAGGTACGTTTTATAGGGAAAGAAAGGCACGCATAGCAGCCACGAAAAGCAGGCGTCTATTTTGAAAAAAATCATCAAAATAGAAAATATTGAATCCAGAGAAGGTCTGTCAACAACAGTCGAAGGCAGATCTTTAACTTCAGAAAAATTTAAGAACGGCAATATAACTTATTGTTCGAACCAAGAACAAAAAGTTCCTGTAAATTCAACACCACAGGTAATTTTGTTATTATCATTTTGGTATGTTATTTTAAAATTTTCAGAATTAAATATCTATTTGAAATGTATAAATTTTCGATATTGACAATACTAACATTTTCAATTGTACAAAAATTCTAAATATTAAAATCCCATATATGAAATTTTAATTATTTTTTAAAAATTATATTTATATATTACTGAGCAGAAATCTTAAAAGTGCGCAATGGGTTAAATTATATCAAAAGTTGTGTTGGTTTTGTTGGAACATTTTTGTGCGCCTCCTGTATGATTATTCAAATGAACTTAACTCATATTATTTTGGTAAGCTAGATAAGTACTATTTAACAGGTTAATTCGTTTACCAGGACCAAGCGCGAGAGCATGCAAAGTTACAATTACTTAAACCAGAAGCAGTAGAACATTTGAAAACTTCTTAAGTGACCGTGAAGAATCTAGCAATAAACAAAACACCAAAACTAGTTTGCAAACCGAAAATACAGATAACAGTACTGAGAGTGATAATGTTTGTAGGATTTTAACATAAGCATTACTTTTGAAATACACTAACAAACAAAAGTTAAGGAACATTTCGTAAAATGCGAGACATTTGCAATTAATACGAAAACTATGTTTCGAAATCAGTTCTGGAGAATCGTGTGACATTCATTAGAGTATCATATACATATTACAGTGAAGATTCGGTCACGAGGGCAATTAGGGGAACCACCAGAAAGGGATGAAGGCGAAAATGGAGTATCACCCATTCTGTTTCACAGAAAGCTGATAACGAGATGTAACTTTTATAAATGGTTATGGTTTAATGTGCATAATATTTACATGCATTTTCCTAAGCATGGCACAAATATTCGGGAAGATATAAATGTTTCTTTAAAAAATCCCAAATTTTTCCGCATGTGTTTTGCTTATAACATGCAGAGTTTTCATTCAAATTATTCGAAATTTGCAGAACACTTGACAATATGTCACAGAAGTATTGTATTAACCTTTGAAGTAAATACTTTAAATATTATATTTGTACTAAATAATTTTTTACTGCGCTTGTGCGAGACGCAGCGGAATTTTTCTTTCATAACTTTAAAGAGCCAGATATATAGAGCAACTTTAAAAAAAATTCCAGTTGAATCCCATTAAACTTCAGAAAGCTGTCGGCATTTCACTGAGGTGAATTTCATTTTCTCTTTAAGAGAAGCTAAATGATGAGGGTTCTTGCACGAACTGATATTTTTAAAACTTTAATCTTTGAATGGTATTCGAGAAAATGCAATTTAAATAATGTATTTAATTTATAAGTGTTTTTGGTATTCAGGATATTCAATTTTACTAAAATTCAATGTTACTGTTTGAAGATTCAAATATAAAAAAATATCAGTTTGTACAAGAACCCTCATTATTTAGCTTCTCTTAAAGAGAAATTGAAATTCATCCTAGTAAAATGCCAACAGCTTTCTGAATTTTACTGGGATTCAACTGGAATTTTTTAAAAAGTTGCTCTATATATCTGGTTCTTTGAAGTTATGAAATAAAAATTCCGCTGCGTCTCGCACAAGCGCAGTAAAAAATTATTTAGTACAAACACTCATATTTCCTGTAATATTCAACGTATTTACTTCAAAGTTAAATACAATACTTCTGTAACATATTGTCAAGTGTTCTGCACATTTCGAATAATTTGAATGAAAAATCTGCATGTTATAAGCAAAACACATGCGGAAAAATTTGGAATTTTTTAAAGAAACATTTATATCTTCCCGAATATTTGTGCTATGCTTACGAAAATGCATGTAAATTGTAGTGTTGCTGTCTTTTCGAAATGAAAAACACCAGATTTTAGAGAAAACAATTCTATTCAGACTTAGACACACACACAAGACAAACAACACACATAAAAGTTATACTGCGGTACGTTGCACCTTAAAAGCCAGAGCTATTCAAAAATGATAACGACTACAACTAGGCCTAAATATTTCACCTCACCTCACGAGGTCGCCACTCCAACTCCCTCGTTTACAGACAGCAACCCTTAGACTAGCAAGGAATTGCGGCAAGCATCCGATCAACCATCGCCAACGGTAGCCAAACACTACATGAATATTATGCACATTAAACCATAACCATTGATAAAAGTTACATCTCGTTACCAGCTTTCAGAGGAACAGGATGGATGAAACTCCATTTTCGCCTTTATCCCTTTCTGGTGGTCCCCTAATTGCCCTCGTGACCGAATTGTTGCAAAAAGGTCTCTCTGTGGTGTATGGTGTAAACAGTCCAACACGCAGGATAATGGAGAATGAAGGTTTATTCAGAAATATGCAGGAAAACACGTAGCACAGGTACAGGAAACAATAGTCCTTGCACAGATTACCAATGTAAATAGACAACAATTCACAGGTAATGACAGTTCAGCACTTTGATATCTAACAGCACAAACAGTCAGCAAATCAGTAGTAACGACAATAACAGCTCAGCTCACCAGTTGATTAGCTCACACAGCGGATAGAACTCCGAAGACGTTCACGCTTCAAAGTGAAGTAACCAGTCGATCAAAGACACTCCGTGATCCAAACGCGGTCTTATATACTCTCCCCGATAGGCCGTGACGTCACATAGAATTTTCAGGAAAAACCTGGATCTCGGCCCCTAATATAAATATCGAGAAGAGGGTTGCATTTTCGGGAATAATCTATTTGTCGCCAAGGTCATGCGTGCCATAAGAGTCGCTGAGGTCACTCCATGCTTCACCTTGTAAAACTCTCTTCCCAACCATAAGACTTGCATTGCTGGGAAGCGACTTTCCATGACTGTAACAGAATCTTCAATGTAATATGTATATGATACTCTATTAAATGTCACACGATTCTCCAGAACTGATTTTGAAACATAGTTTTCGTATGAATTGCAAATTTCTCTCATTTTACGAAATGTTTCTTAACTTCTGTATGCCAGTGTAATACGTAATATTCAAACTATTTTTTTGAAAAATCAAATTTGTACGTATAAAGTTCCCATTACATTTCTTTCAAAAATCAGAAAGCGCCAAACATTAGAAGAAAACTTGTAAAATTACAAGTTATTTCACAGAAATTTTAATTTTTTTGTTTCTTGATAAGTTTGTGATTTAAATAAATTATAACAAGGTTAAAAAAGTAATAAATCAAAGTTTCACATCGATAAGCAAGATATATAGTCAGGGTCGGATTACCAAATAGACAATGCAGGCCAAATAAGTATGGCCCTGCAACTTTGGAGAGGCCCCCGATATTATTATTTTTTAAATTATTTTCAGAGCTTCCATTTGATTTAAAGAAGTGTGTTCTAGAACTTACTGAATTTAAAATCGAATGTCGTTTAAATTCAGAACATTGTTCTTGGAGTATTTTTAATGTTTTCGAATTTATTAGCATATCAATGGGTCACATGTCAACAGTCCTGGGATAATTTGTGTTAGAACATTCAAATTGTATTGAAAAGCTTTGTAATTTTTTAACCATTTTATTTAAAATTACTTTTAAATTTCATTTTTTTATGCTCGAGATTTAAAACTTTTTTTTGAAGATTACCCGCAAAGAAATGTTTTATTTCAGTTTGTCATATTGTTTGTTGCTCAAAAACTGCTTATTTAGATATTAAATTTAAATCAATAAAGCTATTTGGTTTTGGAAGTTGGGTGGGGAGCCCAAAAACTTACATCGCCTATACTGCCCTCCTAAGCTTAAAAGGAGTATCTCAATTTATTTTAGTTTTCAGATTTTTCCTACTTAGCAATCTTTGAGAGCTTCCCGACATTATTTCTAAGCAAAAAGGCCGTATCTTATTAAATAAATGCTAGAAAACCACTAAAGAATTATGCATATCTTAAACAATTAACGCAGTCTGACTCTACCAGTAACTGTTGCTACTGGCGAGAAAAGTTTTTCGAAACTGAAACTGATTAAAACATATCTGCGATATAGCATGTCGCAGGAGCGACTAGTTGGTTTGGCAAACATATCAATTGAACGGGACCTTCTGCAGAGCATTGATATTGAGAACATTATGAAAGATTTTGCAGATAAAAAGGCAAGAATAGTGATCATGAGAAGAGACTTTATAATATTGTGTAAAAAATCATATATTTTTTAAATAAATTTTGTTCAATACATTATTTTAGTTTTTGTAAGACTTTCTATATTCTTAAATATTTCTGAAATTAAAAAATTCTGACCATAATATTATTAAGTCATATTTACAGGTAAAACATGCACATTTCTAAGTAAAATTTTATTGGACATTTAAAATAAATACAATATAGAATTTAAAAATTACGTTGGTTGGGGAGGGGGGCGCCAAATTGTTGTCTTGCCGGGTTGGAAAAATTTCCTCAGGCCGCCTCTGCTGTTTTCCTAAATTCAAATAATGCATATCTTTTGTTTTCATTATGCTTTCAAAACTTTTTCATGTCATTGTGGGCGGTGTTTTTCTTCATTTTGTTGAATGCAAGATAGCATGGGCAATGTTGTGCGCGTATTGCTAGTTTATAGTATAAAGCAGAAAATACATGTGCCTGTCTGTCACAAGAGCTCCTCCTAAACTGTTAATAGTAACGACAGGAAATTTGCACATGCCATTATTGTTTCCAGTTCTAGGCCAACTATGTTT